>DWQX01006515.1:0-11247 GCA_018245475.1 Pharmacophagus antenor | reverse complement strand
ATATATATATATTTAATATTATTAGTACACAAGTTTTAATTTTTAACTGTACGAAAGAACACAGCAGATTGGTTCCAATTGATACCTGTAACGCTCTCTTCGTCATAAGATGTTACAATACGTCTTCATATGTACGTAGCATAAATGATGTCCGGACTTTTACTTTTTCAACGCTGTCTGTCACTCTTTTTATTAATATTTTGAGTTACTTTTATTCTTACTACTTTCATTCTAACATTATCACACTTCTTATTTTAACACTAGATTTACGGTCATTTTTTCATTGTTTTCTTTTCGAGTCTGTGGTAATATGTTTCTTTTTTGTTTATATGTATGTTCTTATACTTTCCTGCTATGCAAAAAAGTATAAAACAATGTTGTCTGAAACGCTAAAGAGTAATAAAAAAGTCGTAAGAATTTGTGTATACAAAACTTTTTATTGAACGATGACCCGTTAAAGTGACGGGTCTCGTAAGTCTAGTGTCAATTCGTATTTCTAAGAAATTAAAAACATTCATACATTATAATAATATATATATATTATTATACTGCGAAATCTAAGATGTTACATTGTAAATTTGTTGATTATAATTTTATCTTCATGGTATTGAATTACGATAAAATTCATTATGAATTCAAAAATGTAGATGTATAGAGGGGAATGTCACGGCTTACAATTCGCTTAATAAGGCGGACTATTGTATAAGACGGGAGCCTCATATTGCACACTCAATTATACCTGACCCTTGATCCCCAGATGAGATCTCTGGGCATGTAGTGCATTAAAAGCTCGTATATATTGGTATTAACGTATAGATGTAGGCGGATGTTAAAGATTTTACATAAATTTTAAGTAAAGAAGCATGGAATTCTTCAATCCAATAATATTTTGTTTTCCCGATCTTGATAGTTTTATTTAGAGTGTTTTGCCCGATTGTTCTCATACTAAAAGAACTAATAATAAAGAATAACTTTGATTTTGATTAATATTTCATGTATCATATTAGAATTAATATTAAGAAAGTAAAGAAAATTAATCTCCAAGTATAATTTTCCAAACTAGATCTAAAAATGAAGCTGGAATATTGAAAAATTTGATTTTGCTTCCGATAAAAATTTTGTTGCAATATCTTTTTGCTGCAATTTTTGTTAATCTTCAGTGCTTTGTTAACTAACAAAAACTTTATAAAAATGGTTTAAAAAGTGTTGTGTTCTAGGAGCACAGTACTTTAAACTGCAAATTAAATTTCTCATCTGCCTCAAAGATGACTTCCCCTTATCTAAATTGCATGAATGTCCTCATGAATAATACCAGTACGGTTGAGGGGATGAAATTATGAGTTATCCTGTGCAGAGATGAATTTGTATTAGATATTCTTAGTACCCTGGAGTTTTGAAATTGAAAGCTTGTGGCTAATCCAAAAAATAAATTAAGGAAGGTTTGAATATGGTAGAATTTAGGTTAATAGATAAAATAAACGTGATTAATTTTTAACTTTATGTTAAGGTTTCATGTGACTGACAAATCCATTCTTCGGATTTAAGATTATAAAAAAAAATCACGCGAACATGTTAGTATTTTTTTTTATTTACGAGAATAGTTCTCTTAAATTAAAAAGAAAATTTAACTAATATATAATCGGATAACGAGAGCATCGGTAAGTAATCGTGATTGCAGTAATTGATTGAACTTATGTTCCTGACTAGATTAATTAATTAGTAATGTGTAATATTTTACCTTCCAATGTAACAACTTCGTAGATATAGACACGATTCCTAATAATCTATATGAAAGCGTGTTAGCGTAGATTGTTTCCGCTTTTGTATCTCATTATAAGAATGATCGAGTGAAAGTTAATCGATTCTTCAAGATTTATTATTTTTGTTTTAAAGTTTAAAAAAAATAATTTTAGAGTAGGTACTATGCTATAGTTAAAAATCGCAGTATTCATAATATAGCAACTACATTATATTATTCATAATATTCTTGGATGCGTTACAAATGGATGAAATGATGGTAATTCACGGCAAAATTTTGCGTTCGCATATTTACATTCCTAGAAATAAAAAGGACATTTTTTAAAATAACAACAGGCATTGTTTATCCATTGGCCTGTACTGAGGTATTTTGGGGTCAGAGAGGTCAACCGAGCGCCATTTTTTTTTATTGCGCTGTTGTACAAAATGCACGGACATTATATAAGATAATGTAATTAACTAACACTTGACTTCATAACTTGGTAATGATATTGATTTTGTAATTGTTGTTTTACTTCCATTATTCGTAAAACTCTGCGAGATCGACAAGTGAAAGTTAATAATCTCTTATGCATTTTTAAAGACAAATTTTATGATGAAAACATTTTCAAGAGTAAATTTTCCACGATTGTCTGTCAATAACAATCTTATGGTGGTGATGGCTACAAAATTGATAGGCTGCTATTTAAATAAAGAATTAAAAAGTGGCGTAAGAAACCATAATCGGAAACGTTCGATGACCCACTTACTATAGTAGTATGTATTATGTCATCAATGTTTCACCGAGTACTGATTTTACTTTTTTTTACGTTATCCGATCACTGATTACTACGAATTGACCAATTTTGAATGTGGTGCGCCTGATGTGGAAATCATAGATTCAAGCTTTAAACGTTTAGAATGTGAAACGTTGAGGTTTTGACACCAATAATTACTCGATGTATACGGACACGTATTTACACGTACTAAAATGAATTTCACTAAATTCACAAGTGAAACTACAGTTACATTGTATGGTTATGTTTTTTCGAGAGGGGGGCCAAGTAACATAATATTTAAATCTCATTTACGTGATAGTATGTATTTTCTGGGCACATTAGTTCTAATTAGTGTAAGTGATTTATAGAAAATGGTTAAAGTTTTACCTGTTTTAGATCAAACCCAGTACTCTAACATTAACTCTGAAATTGTTTAGCTCTTAAATTTCAATGTCTAACATTGTATTGTAAAAATTTTTTAAATTACGCAAACCCATGTCGTTACTTGAGTTATTTCTAGCAGTAATAAAACTTTATTTTACTTATAGCAATAAATTTTAACGTTTTCAGATATTTAATTATTATTTAAGAGATGTTTCAATTAATATTTTAACAGCATATTAAGGCACTTACTACGTAGAAATAATTTAAATGTAACATTGATTTAATGTTTAACTGGTTGACGAGGTTCGACTGAAATACCGAGAAAGTTTCCTACTTAGACTACTTACTGCCCGTTGCAAATACTTCAAATGCTCGCTTTTTTTTTGTGTCAAGTACTTACTAACTGAAACTCTTTTTTATTCACGGCACCGCAAATGTTGGATTGCGAAATATCGATAGTTTCTGAATACCATGCGTGATTTAATTATGAAATATTATCTTTTTTATAAATATTGCTTTTAACAAACTTTTTAATTGCTACTTAATTACGAAGTATTAGGTCATTAATTTATTAAAGTCTACTTCGAATTATAATTTTTAATCCAAACTCTGTCGAAAATATCAGGCCTGCACATAAATGTTTATAAACCAACGGATTCCGCGTGGTTCGAATACAATGAAAAGGGATTATGTTCAAAGAGTACACATCAGTTGTGGTTTTTGAATACAATATCGATATTGGTTTGGGATTAGATATTTATTCAAGTATTATATCCCCCTTTGTATTTTATTAAGTATTCATTTATTTAATACTACACGAACAATTTAGTATATTTAATAAAATTCTTTCTCTAGTTCTAATTGACTCAATTTGCCGATGATTTTATCATGTATATATAAATAAGAACACACTAATTAGGTATGTAAAGAAGTGAGATCTAAAGTTTATCTATTAGTCCATAATTTACGGACAGACAGATTTTAAATCGATTATATTACTGGAACACTGTTAATAAGTTAAGGAAACATTTCATTGTAATGTTGTATATATAAAGAAAAAAACTCTAACATTTATCACTGCTAAAGTTATGGATTTCTTAAATTCTAGAGCTGTAATAATGATAATATTAATGTTTTGATTACTAATTGCTTTTATGTACAAGAAGTAGTCATTATACACATTATTTCGAAAACAAATATGTTTGTACACTTTGTATGTATTTTTTCGAAAATAGTAATTTTCATAAATAAAGTTTAAAACGACTAGATAAATAAATAAAAAAAAACAAACAAAATTCTCTTTTCCTTCTCAATTAACATTCTATCTGTCTGTCTATCTTCTTTTTACTATTTTAATGGTTTTTATTTAATAATTCTTTTAACACAATATTACTTACTCTTAACAATTTTTAATTTGTTATTGTATCTTATAACTCCCATACAAAGTTATACTTATATTTGTTAATTTTCGACTCTATCAAGAAGAGTAAAATAAAATTCTTATCACTTTTAATAGCCTGCGATGTAGTTAAACATTGCGACAATTTTTATCTTTATGATTCAGAGGCAGTCATCGCATTAGTCAGTGTTAAATAAATATCTTTAAGACTTTCAAAGTTAATGAAAATATCTTCTTAATAATCCCCATGTTTGATATGATCCGTGGAGTAATCCCAGCACAAACACTAATGTACAGTATATACTATACCAAAGAAACCGAAAAGCCTGACTTTTTCACCTTAAGCAGTTACGAGAACTATAACTCTTTCCTTTTTAAACATATCTTCGTCTAATATGGCGCTCTTATAAGGCGAAAAAATGTATTATAATTATTTTTAGAGGCCTTTTCCATTACCTTTATAAATGTATTCGGATCTGCGCCTACTGTATAAAAACCCGGAGTTTAATGGCAAACTTTTGATGTAAAGTTATAATTTGAAGAAAAATTATAACTTTTCATCATAAGTTTTTACAAAGAAGGTTAAGTAAAAATTAATTTATCGTTATACTACTAGATTTACCTCATCTGTTTTGATATTGCGCAAAACGAAAGAAAAATAATATAATTTTAATTTTTATGATTTTTCTTTTCATAAATAACCTTCAATTGTTGTTTGTCATTCATAAAAATACGTACGCGTCAAGTTGGGAATTACGAAAATTGTCGTCGTCGATTGATAATGCTCATTAGTAAAAAATTATGAAGAATTATTTTGTTACCAATCTTTCAAATCAGTTTTATATATCTCCGTGACGATATGTAGCAGATAAGGTAATTGCTAGTTCACCAGCTGCAAATGCGGTTGTTGGGCAGATTTACGTTTCACAATAGAAAGTGGCTGCACTTGCCAACTAAGTGCGCTCGAGGTCGCCCGAAGCTCTCACCGCCCACATGGTATTACAAGCTATTGACGACGATGATACGATTCATTTATTCATCCGTCGTTTTGTTACCGCCTTGTTTTACAATCGACAGTACGTTGATGCTGGTTTATATAGATTTATCATCAAACATAATGACAAAGCAGCATATAACATAATCGATAATGTATCTTAATTACAGGATAAAATCATTAAGTTAAATAACTGCTTCTTGTTCTTTTTTTTTAAATCCGTTTGATATCTCTGTTATAATTTATCATAATAAAAAGTTAAATAGTCTATGATGGTCCATAAGAAGTCCTATATTAATACAGTGCTCCATTTGGTTTTGATATAAGAAGGTAAATTAAAAAGTTCAATATAACATTTAATTTTACGGTTACTGGGAAGCTTACATACTTTTATTTTTAAGAAATTGATATGGATGGTATTTAAGTACAAAAGATATCTAAAGTATTAGCTGTCGTTTGGAAATTATTTGAATGGAGCGATAGGCACAAGTACCTAACTTGCTATTCCACAAACAACAAGGTCGCGATACGTTATCTTCATCATCTGTCAAGTATTTTTATCAGCTTTTTTTCTTAATACCTGAATCTCTGTTTACATAAGTACGATCTTGTTATCTCGCTATTGTACCAGGAATGTTTCCGATTCGCTTGATATATTTTGATCGATTGTTTGGTAAATTAAAAAAAAATATGTGATCAATATCAAGGGACCGTAACGGAGCTAGAATTATTTTAAACAAATTATTTTCTGTAAAATAAGTATTCTTACAAAAATGGCAAAAATTTCCTCTAGGATCAGTCAGAAAAGTTATTCCTTTTTTAATTTTATATAGTTCCTTTTGGTTTTTCAAATTCTCTATTGCTGTACAATATCTCGATTACAATCTGAATAAATAAATCGCTCTGATTTCTGATTCTCAGTAAAGACCAGTCGCAAACTGACTTTGGCAATATTCATAAAAGTCACGGTTAAAATCCAAAATATTAAATATATTTGTAGTTTTTGGAAATATATATTTTTTTAATTTATGTTAGAAAACTAGCAGTCATGCGGCCGTATCTTTCTGAGTGTGGTAATGTTTTATTCAATTAGAAAATTAATTTACCTTTCGCATGTGCATCGATTTTCGAGCCCATCGACTTGGGAGATCAAAACTCATTAAAATTTCCTCCCTCTTTCCTCTCTTAGTGGTAAAATTTCAAAAAATCATTTCTTGGTAGATACCTACACAACACAAAGAACGCAATCGCCAAGTTTCATGTCTGCGGACCAGTAGTTTAGGTTGCGCGTTGATATATAGGTAAGTCAATCAATATATCGGAGTTTGAATTTTATATGTATAAATTAAAATAGTTTCTAATTTGGCTTCGTTCCCGAGAAGATATCCTTAGATTTTATTTTTAAAAATAAAATTCACTAATGGCTCGTTCGAAAATAAATATTTGATTGCTGTTGTTCATATCCTTTGTCGCGGCATCATTCTTGTTATCTCTAATGTCATTTATTCAGCCATGCCAACACTTGTTTTGGAATGCCTTCTCAGAAGCGCCGCTGAATAACAAATCGGCGACTCAGCGACGAGTCCCGAATATTTACTCGAAACGTTTTGACATCAATACGTACCCCGGAATTGTTCAAATAAATGTCGCTTCTCATATATTAAACGAGCAGAGTACTTATGTTGTTCTAACTAATTGATAAAGGTATGTTTGCGTCGACTATGATCAAAACTATTGTTTCTACAATTTTTATTTGTCCCAATATATTTCATTCGTAATTTCCTACAATTTGTCTGATAAGAAGCAATTGTTACGATGCAATATCTTAATACGCTGACGCCGGCGCGGGTATGATGGCCATATATTTTTGACCCACCGGTGGACCATGCCGGAAGTCAACGTGTTAATGCCTATGACTAATGTACTGAAAAATTAAGATGACACAATAAAATAACATATTAAAAACCTTTACGTGCTTTGCCTTCTTTTTGTCTTTTATTCTCTAAATTGCCCCATTCTATGTATTTATGTTTACACACACTGTTTGCTCGTTGAATACATAAGGAATTTTCACTTGCCCGCCAATAGGTTCCGTTATGAACCCATTTTAAGGACGTTCTCATTTATTGTTGACTGAAGTGCCCGCGGCCGTATCTCTAAACCACCTCATTTCATTAAAATAATACTTTTTTAAACATAAATATTTTGTAGTAGCGCTAATTAATATAATTTAGATCTTAAGGTTAATTAAAACAATTTAATGAACTAAAATTGGAAAAGTGTAAATGTGATATCGCGAGTTTCGTACCTTAATTCTAGACGGCTAATACATTTATTATAAGTTCAATGCGCTTTCCTGAGTATTCATTGATTGTTTGTTTGTGAAATGCTATCATTCAAACAATGAACCGATATTGACGAGTTTTTCTTATTTAAGTTTGAATGAAAATGTTTAAAGCCGAAAAATAATTATATATTATCAACTTTTTCTAGTACCCTTTTAAAATTTTTTCTTTCTTTGGGTTTGTTTTTAGTTTACTCGTGTTTTTTTATTATTTGATATTTGTCTTTTGTTATATATGAGCATTGTCACTTCATATTTATTTAAAAAATAATTCAACACCGTGAAAGAAAAATAAAGTTCAATTGTTTTCGAAATTTAAATTGGACTTTAATGCATTATCTATATCTATGTTACACTTAATGATTTCTTATATTTACGCGAATATTAAACATTTAATAAATATAATCATATTAAGTATCACAGGTGAAGGTACTACGTGAGAACTAGGACATCTATCATCTAAGTTCTCCCACGACCATACTGTAAAACACCTGAAACTACGGGAAATCTTTAAATTAATCGCAATAATGTTTGTAAATATTAAATTCATTATATTTATTTTATTGTTATGATGTATTCTACACATCATTAATAAAATACCTTTAACAATGAATGCCTATTGGCGACGTGCTCGACAAATGGCATAAAGTGGCCCACGACTGTAAGGTGTAACGGTATAAGTAACTTGTACGTTATTCGTAAACCTATCGCGATTTATAACAGTTTCAAGTATTGTTGGAATGAATGTTGCTTATCAATTGTAATATATACAAGGCACGTAACATAAATGAGTTAACTTAGTGTTTTAAAAGTGAATTACACATCTCGTAAGATAATATCAATCTAGACCACTATAGTTTAATGTTATTATTTAGATATTCTGCGTATATACAATATTTTAAGATGTCGCAAGACAATTATAAGTTGTTTATATGTAGTCTTTTTATAATTTCACTTCTAGCGATTACATAACAAAACAAAAAGTATTTGGAAAAAAACATATTAACCTGTTAAAAAAGCATTTGTTTGCCGATGAATGCACTAGTAAAATATTCTATATTGGTTGTGAGGATTATCGCATAGGCGTCGACTCGTACCGTGTTAGACCTTGAATTCCGAAGTCCTAATGAAAGATTGTCAGTATAATGTTTCGTTTAATTTAAAGTATTAGTTTTTGTGGAAAACGATTTTATTAATTCTCTAGTAAAACGGGTTATATTTATAAATCGTTTAGAAAAAAGAGACACAACTATAATCTTTCAGTTCCATTTCATCACTCACGTCTGAAGCAAGGGCATGAAACTCGATGTGTAAAATTAATTTTACTTAAATATCGCAACTATATAATCGTGTAACGACGTTGAAAGCAAAAAGCAAACAAAATCTTAACGGTATTTAATACTTTTATTTAGCATTCATAATCTTTTTTTTTTTGCGGAAATTTTATTAAATTTATTTTCACTCACTTTTTATATTCGGTGAGTTTCAAGTATACATGTAATGTAGTTGGAACCTTATGATATGTAAAATAAGAATATTAACAATAATCTAGGGAAAAACGAAAGTTACTATCGCCTACCTCTAATACATTAATTTTACACGTTGCCTCCCGGAACAGGTCTAAAGATATTAAAACCTCCTCCAGTCGACTCGCTCATTTAATTTAACGCTCGCCTTCTTGACTGAAGCCGTAATTAAAGTCGTTTATCGGCTCATTGGGAGCGTGCTGCTTAATTAAGAAACCTTACATAGCGTTTTGCAATAATCTGACGGTATTCTTTTATTTCTTCGCTGACAATGCTAGTATGGGCTTACGTTACCACTATGGTGCGTACATTGCCCTTTTTAACACGTCGAAAAAAGAGGAATGTTAAAGTATGAATTGAGTATATTATTGTAATATTTCTTGAAACTGAACGGAATTTGATCAAATATTTCTTTGTTTAATAAGTAACCGCTAGCTATCATCAGCTAAACAATATGTTTTCATCAATGCATTTACAGAAATTATTTAATTATTTAAATAAAAATTCCGACTCTTAATATTTTTCTAAATTTGAACTACTCTCAAAATAATTACCGCGCATAGTTTCCATATGATACATGAATAATGGCCCTATCAACTGTATTATCCTTTATGGATTATCATTTATTTTTAAGTACAAAAAAGCTATTAATCTGTTATTCAACTGTTTTTAAAACGGGCACAATTTGACCTACAACATTGATCAGCAAGTTTAAGAACGTTATACGTTTGACGTGACTAGAATATGTTGTGAAGTGGATCGACAAAACACAACTAATAATAAATTGCTTAAAGTAGCCGCAAATATGCAACTGCGTAAAAATATGCAATAAATTAACGGAGTGTTTTCAAAAGGAGACGCATTCATTTTTACATCAAATTCATTTTTAAACCGTTCCTCTGTGTCCGTCTGTGTTACCATAAGTATCAAACACTTTAATCGATTAAATCCAGTTTTTTTTTTTAGATTGCGGTGAGATGATCGTGTTGGTGATATATTCTCCTCTTTTTAGATAATATGCTCTCGGTTTAATTTTAATTGTACAAATATTTGTACGTCGGACGTCCTTAAAAGACTATTTTATCATAAAAGATTACTTTTAAATAATATTAAAAAATAATTCGTCTAGAGCACTGTAGATTGTAATCACACTGAAGCTTTTGACAGTTTTGTATTAAGTCGAATTATTTTACAAAGTAAAGGCTTTTCGGACCGATGACTAGAGACCTGTGTAATTGCATAATATCGTCAGAACATTTAATCGAGATTTTGTAATGCGAAGATTAAATCGGTGGCCACCGAGTGCTTTTCAAATCGTACACCGTCGCTTGAAATTGTGACGTTTTGTAATAATAATTGTAGTGTAGTTTTTCTAGAGCACTTCCTCATTAACTGGAGCGGACGCGGTTCTCTGCGCCGTTTATTCAGTAGTTCTTGTGGAGACAAGCGCCCTCGTTATGAACTCGCCGCGAATCAAAAAAACAAGTTTAAAGCTCGGTTTTTTTATGCGGTACACTAAGAAAAAACGCATCAAATATCAACGAATGATTGTGTAATCAGTAAATACTAATATAAAGTGTAAGTTAAATGTACTCCAAAAATAAAGTATATGCTACAAGAAAAGGTATAGCCCTCACAAGAATGAATATCTTGACGTATTATTACTTTTTTACACCATCTCAGTCGTCTGATAAGAACATCAAAGGACTCAACTTGATACGCTATAAGGTTACAAAAAAATTGGTACGTATGTTTAAAAACACAAAATGGATTCTATCATTTAAAGTTTATTCATATATTTGCGTTTGATAGTAAGTACTATTGTATACTGTACGGTTGGGTTAATTACTATTTGCGCAATATTTCGACGATTAGGTAATATATTATTGCGAATGAAATATTCACAAATAGTAAAATAAAATAAATTCTTAACTTTTTCATGTTTTTACAGGTAACCTATAATAATATAGCTAACCTACCTAACATACCTTTTTTTTTTTGTTCTCGGGGAAAATGCATTGGTGCACCGTACCCCCCCCGTGGGAGGGGGAGGCGTGTGTGGGGCTACCGACGCCCTGAAAAGG
>DWQX01006514.1:0-11248 GCA_018245475.1 Pharmacophagus antenor | reverse complement strand
ATATATATATATATATATACATATGTTTTGTTTGTCGAGGATACCAAAAGTTTCAGGACACATGGGATGCCTGATTCTGCTATGACTATATTCCTCTTCGGGAGGCCACAGACTAAGCCCTACTGCCTCCTTGGAGTTGCATAAAACATTACATCAAGAAGTGTATATTTGATTTTTCCATACCCTGTCCGGTCATGCACTTTGTCATGAAACTCCGTTTTTCGAATTAATTTTACAATACCCACACATCTATAAATATGTTTATATACACACGCAAATATACATTAACAACCAGACATAAAAAACGCAAATGTTTATTCTGAGCGAATCGCGCGAACGAGAATTACAAATACCACACCAACGGGCCAGACAATAAGTTTATATCCAAAATAATTATTGTTACTTCAGTTTCAAACTCAATTAAAACTTAAGTTCAACTAATATGCGAGAGATTAAAATAGAAATTTTACGAAATGGAAACTAATTTAGATAGAAGTCACTCAGACGTGATGAAATGTTCTTTTGGTTCAGTGGAATTATCCGTACGGAGGGATGCTAGCTTGCACCCCATTAGAGATGAAACGATTGCACATCGGATCAAATATTATCACTAAAGTGATATTATTTTATCGGTTACGAGCTATCACTTGGATCTTGTTTTCACCTGATATTAAGTGACAATGAGGCCGTAGATCGTGGAGCCTGTTCGCCGAAAATAAATCTGACTGCCGGAACATAGCAATGCTGTTATGACGGCAGATTAACATTGTCAGTTGTAACTTACCGGGCGGGTGTAAAAACTCTTCCACCATCCAGACTTCACCAAACCTATCGCCTGGGAATTGAACCCGGGACCTCCGCGTTACAAAGCAAGTGGGTAAACCACTGCGCAACGGAGGCAATTATATTATATGAATTACTTATTACCTAAGAAAAAATAACTTTCTTACAACCTATGTTCATTCTTTAGTTACTCCTTTCTAATTTATTTATTTTTGAATTTATTCATTTTCCCCTATCGCCGCAGTCTCGCAGTTCAATGATGCAAATATGATATTACGTCGACATTAATATCCATCGAATGCCAATTTATACGTTAATTATGTGAAAAGTTTTCATTCGCAAAAACACAAATCCCGTTTCACCGTTTGAACGGTTAAATGGGACGCTCTCCGAACGCAGGTACGGGCCTTTCAGTGTGAACACCGCCGGAAAATAAATTACAATGCATGTTTTGCGGCATTAACTGATATATGTTGGTCGCATTGGGGCGAAGCCGCGCCGCGGAGGCGACCGGTCCCGCTATTAAAATAAATTAGAATAAATTATTTTTATGCAGCATTCGCTTCTTTTTTTTTTTTGTTAATTGTATTTTATTACGTGCGATTATTTAAATATCACGCAAAATATTATATTTAAATTCGCACGCAGCGCGGACTCTTTTTTGTTTATCGTATTTTAATATGTGACTCTTTTCAAATATCGAACGAAATGTTTTTTTTTTGCTGTTGATCGTATTTTATTATACAGCTTTTTTTAAATATCGAATAACATATGAAAATTTTGGATTTTTAGGAAGCATTTTCTTTTTTGTTGACCGTATTTTATTTTGTACATTTTTTTAATACCAAACAATGTTAATCCGGCATTGGGATTGAGTTTCGTGAAAAATATGAATTTACAAATATATTTTTATGATATTCATTCCGATCACTTTATGTATGGATCAAATTTATAGTACATAGGAAATCGAAATGCGAAAATTTTTCAATTTTTGTATGTATACAATAAAATGACTAATCTTTCCGAAATACCCCAAAATAAATTAACGATAAAAATTTAGACAACGCCAAAGCGAACTACTTTACAATCAATTTACAATTTGGTACTCATTTACAATCAATTTTCAGAATGATGTCACAATTCTTTTTACCAACTTTTAATCAATTTCTTTACGAAAAAAAAAACACGAAAAACTCGCCCTGTCAACAGAAACTAAGAGGTTCAAACCTATCTATTCCATTTTAGGCCCAGCTTTAACGTGGAACTTTTATAAATAAATTGCAAAAAAAAAAACTCTATCAAACAAAACGAGTTTATGCGGACAACAAAACTTGACTCATATAACTTGTTTAATGTAAAAACGTAAGACCATTTTGAAATTTAATATTACGTGAGATTTAATAAGAAAAAAATCGAATAAAGGTCGAGGAAAATATCGGTGCTTTAATCCCGTATCTAAGCGGGGCGAAGCCAGCTAATTCTCTGAATACACTGAAAACAAGCCCAGAGACTATTAAGGGACGAGAAATATGATTTCCTGAGCGGTAACCCGGGGCGCGCATAAAGAAAACTTTAAGCAGGCATTACATGCGGTTTTGCTCGTCGTTGCCCAGCGGGCGGTCACTAGATTTGCCGGGGCGATACTTAGTATATGGGCACGTACCGGCTACTAGTACTAGTACTTAGTATACACGAACGTAGTATGTATACGCATTTTTCTTCGTGATTTTAATATTTCTTTATTCGATGGTATTAAACAGTATATAGTTTGAATATAGTTTCACATGATGTTGAGTGACAACAAGACTTTAGATGGTAAAGTTCGCTCGCTCGGAATACTATAAGCTGGCACGCGTGTGTTTGTCGGAACACAATTCCATTGTTACATTACCAGATTGTTACTGAGGTTTGGTAGCTTATTGACTGCCTCCGTGGCGCAGTGGTTATCCGCTTGCCTTGTAACGCGGAGGTCCCGGGTTTGATTCCCGGGCCACAGGTTGTGGGGTTATTTAAACTCGCCTGGCTAGTTACCACCCTCATTGTGAACCTACCGCCATAACAGCGTTGTTGTGTTCAGCAGTCATATATTTGAGAGGCAGATGTATCCTGAGCGAACACGCTTCACCATCTACGGCCTCATTGTCACTTATCATCAGGTGAAGAGGCCATGTGTAAGCCCGTAACAGATATAAAAAGATATCCAAGCGGATTCGAAGTACCTACAACTGTCCAGACTCACGTGACATCGAAACCGAAATCGGTACTATCATATCACAACGCAAGTAAACCACTGCGTCAATTAGGCGGCAGAAAGCCTTTATTTACAATGTTTAATTGAAGAAATTTAACAGAGGTAAATAAGCATCGCTATTATAGGTATGATATAACTTCCTTTTTTTTTCCTCGTTCCCCTTATTGTGTTTAAACAAGGCCTAGTCGTTGCATTCTTTAATTTCTTATAGTTCAATCTTGCTTTTAGGTATGATATAACTTTAGGTATACGATAGGCTTGCGAAAGCGAAAGGCTGTTGTTTAAAACTGTAATAAATAACTCATAAACATAAAGGATATGAGGTATTCTCCGTAGGCGTGGGTTTACTTTGTCAGTGAACATTTTACGACAGTACTTAACATATAAATCATTCGTAATTTTAAGTACTTGTGACGATATCGAGTATTTGTGATTGAAAAAGTTAGCTTTCTATTATTAGGGTTTATTAATCGTGAATGATCAGAACGTAAATATTATTTTTAAATAACATTAATTGCCTTTACATTTATGTTACGTTTTACTTTAATATTTGTCGATTTTCGTGGTCCCGTCTTCGATTCTCGGCCCACTCGTACATTAGCCGGGATGGTAGTTAGGATTTTAGAAACCGCTTGATTAGCTACCACCCTCAATGTCAATCTGCCATTACAGCATTGCTGTGTTCCGGCAGTCATACATGTGAGAGCAAGAATTGTTCTGGGCGAACACGCTTCATCTGCGGCCTCACTGTCACTTAACATCAGATGAAATCGAGGTCAAGTGTTATCCCATAACCGATAAAAAAAAATGTTAAGTGACAATTAATCTGAAGATAATATTGCTCGTCATAAATACACTAGCTCTATTAACTTACCACCAAATCCCATTCCGTGAAACACTGACGGATTGCGTTAAAGGAGAGGTTTTTCTTTTTTTTTTGTTTCATTTTTGACTTCTATCTAAATTTCTAGTGATAGATAACAAAGTCCAGGCGAAGGTAGTAACTAAAACCGCGCCACGGAGACTACGCCGAGCTGCATCCGTCCGCCACGCGACCACGGCATGCGACTTGCGCCAGTGTGTCGACCATACTTCACGGCCCTCCGTTAGCACTTTGAGCAGTTTGCCCGTACAGTGCTACCCGAAATTAGATTCATCTGGTTTGCCCCTATGGCGTACGGGCACCGATATTTCTATATATATATATATATTCTCCTTGCCTATTCTGTTTTGTACGCATTTTTCATAATTGAGAGAGAGATAGTATTATTATTTTTCAACAGATGGCGTGGCTTGTCCATTTAAATCAAATGCTTTTCATCCGGGTTTTTCTATGTAGCGGGAAAGCGGGAACTTTTCCTTGCATTTTTTTCTACTAAATGCCGTAATTGTGAATCTTATGAATATTATGGATGGAATAGATGACGAAAATACTTTCTTGTTTGATGATAAACTACATTCTGATACAGATAGTTCTTCTAATTATTTGGATTATTCCTCTGGTGACTCTGTGTCCAAAATTGTAAAATAAAAAATGTTATAAAAGTATTAAAAATTAAAAAAAAAATCTTAATATTCTTATTCTATTAAGTATGGTACTTAATTATCTGCAACAAAAATATACCTCTTTTGGAAGCATTTCTGGTAATAAATGACCGCTTAAAGGGGTAAACGGTGTTTCCCTACCATAAAGGGACCTTTGGAGGCATGGATGGTGGGAATAGGGGTCCTCATCATCCTTTCAACGGCTCCAAGGAGGGCGATGGCTGGACATGGTCCCTAGCCATTGTGGTAGAATCTGCGAGAGTTCTGGAGTTTGCATCGCGTAGGCTCCTGGGACGGGCATATCATAGCGTAGCATTGGAGGAGCCGCAGTTGTGTTTTGAATGGAGATCCCGCACTTCCTTCAAAACGCTGAGTTCGACCACCGAGTGGGTTATAAGTTTGTAAAATCCCATATAACCCTGACTTCCCCCCAGAAGGTAAGGTATCTTCCGAAAATTTCCCCCCGTTAACAAAAAAAGGTACTATACCTCATAAATATCAGCACGATATACAGCCGAATTTTTTTTTCTTAAAAACTCAAAATTTTCTTCACGGTCAACTTTATATCAACCTTACACACAACCTAGTTTTAAAGAGAACAATTTAAAACGTCGTTCGTAGCAAGAAAATGGTTATTAATCATTACCATAGCGGAAAACACTTAAGCTTTTAAAAGTTTCCGCCGCTCGCGCTAAATATTCTGTCATTTAAGAACACGTCGTGTCGGCGACCAAAAAAGCTCTCCGCCGAAACACGGGCCGGCGGGTGTGTGGCGATTCTGCGAAGTTTAAGTGGCCATTAGCTGAGTTGTTTACGGCCACCCTCGGGCGGCGGGTTCTCTTCTCGGCGCGTTAGCTCGCCGTCTAAATTCCAACTTAGCCTTGGGTAACATCGCTGTTCGACCGGGACTTTATAATGTGTTACATTGTTAACTTCTCGCAGGATACTTTACTCGTCACTGAGATTTATGTATTGTTTTTTTTTTTTAGGTTTCCGTACCGTCCCAATGGGTGACAGACCGTCTGTTTCTGAGTCCGGCTCTATCTCATGAACGGTGATAGATAGAAAATTTTCATTTTCAGTGATTGTGCCTATCTACTGCCCATACAAAAACGAAATAATAAAAATAAAAGAAACGTAATTTTATAAGCGTTTATGTTACGGAACCTTTCGCGGTGCAACCCCGACACTAACCTGGCTGTTAATTCATTTACGAGATGAAGAGCTCGATCAGATTTTATTCAGATAAAATCGCATTCAATAATTATATTGTAGCTTTTTTTTTTTTATTTGGGCAATACAGTAACGATGGGTGCAGTATATGGAAAACTGTTTTTATCTATGGGCGAACCTTTATTGGTCCTTCAATTTGCCCGCATATAAGCTGGAGCGAATAAATTGTGCGTTCACTCGGTCACTTTTCGTAAACATGTTTGCCCATTTTTTTTGACACATATTTGTTTTTGTTGTTGTCTTACAATTCCAGCGCTACTTCTGCGATATTAACAATAATTTCAACTGTCAATAGAAACTGTATATAAGAAAAGTATTTGTTTTTTTTTTTTGCCAATATAAATACTATATAACGTGCAAGTATCGGGATTAGATGACATCTCGACGGGGAATGATTTGTACGCAGAGATCTTTTGCCGCTTGTAAAAACAAAAAAGAAAAAGAATTATTTCATCAAATAATTTGAGGTAAGTAATATATGAAAAGATCTCTTTTTTCCTCTCAACAATAACATTTATACCTTTGCGCGAAATTCAATAATGAACATATTATTACGACACAGGGAAACCTTATGACACAATATCATACAAAAATTTTCATTATTCCGCGATGTGAAAAGAAAATCGGTGGGCATTCAATTTCCGCTAGCGACAAGTGTAGCTCTCGCGGTGCGTGGGGCTTCCTTGGTAATCGGTGTCGATTATGAGAACATGATATCGGAAATCTGTCACTTCCGCGCCGTTTTAGCGACGTGTGCTTAAATCATAATAAAATACGCCTGCGTTCACACGTTAACAATTTTTTTTTTTGTTATATAGATCATCGATTAAAACTTGACCAAGATTTCAACTGATGTTAAGTGACAACGAGGCCGTAGATGGTGAGGAGTGTTCGCCCGGAACACTTCTGACTCACGTTTACGACTGCCGAAACACAGCGGTGCTGTTTTGGCGACAGATTGACATTTAGGGTTTGAAAAACTCCAAACAGACTCCAGTACTCATGCGACCCGGTAATTGAACCCGGGACCTCCGCATGACGAGGCAAGCGGGAAGACCACGGCGCCAAGGAAGCATTGAAAACTAAGATTTTATATAGTACATTTTTTACCTCTGTCATTGTAAGGAGTCCCTGTCCTTAACCTCTTTACGGCCATGGTCACATATGTGGAAGTTCAGTTTTGCATTCGCAAGTAACTTACATTAACACATAGATGAAAATCTTTAATATAACATATTTTAATATTTCTTCACCTTCCGTTACTTGACAACCGATGAAAATGGAATTAAGAATATCTACAGGAATTTCAAAAAATTACTTATATTACTCTTTTGTCAACTAAAAATCGTCCCCGAATAGGTTAATTTGATAAGCCGACATAGTCCTTACGTGGGCGAGAAAGGTGGCACAGTCGCTTATCTGCTTGCCTTATAACACGTAGGTTCCGGATTCGATTCCCGGGCCACGGCAGTGCTGGAGTTTAGATAGTGGTAGGGTTTTTCGTCTGGATAACCACCGTCCTCGATGTCTATCCGCAGCCATAGAATCGCTGCTGTGTTCCGGCAGGCGTACACGTGAGAGCCAGAAGTATTCCAGGCGATATTTCTCTATTATAAATCGTCCCTGAAGTGGTTAATATTAATCTACTGTTAAAACACTATTGTGTTCAAGCTAACACACATAAGAGCGATGGTATTCTGGGCGACCACGCTCTCGCTGACGATTACCTCATTGCCATTTAACATGACGTGAATTCATATGTAGGTATTTATTAACACGTTCCGTACCAGCGTTGATAGAATGCTTTTCCCTTGCGTACTTGCGTGGATGATATATGGAGATTAATTTTTTTCTTATCATTTATTCAGCTATCAACGATTTGACATGTTCTTGATGTGGATTAAAGTTGCATGTAATTATTTAAGAGGACATGCGGTAGAAACTTTTTCAAGAGATACTTCAGCGTGGGTCATATACGCCCCACCACACGGAATGTGTTAAATACCTTTTTTTGACTGGCTCGTTGGTGTATTGTTAGTAACTCTGCCTCTAATACCAGGGGTTGCGGGTTCGATTCCAGCTTTGAACAAACATTTCTATGGAAAACCATTTTGTGTTTGTTCTGCGTTTGTTTGATTATCCATGTTTAAGTATTTATTTTAAAATATCTACGTATGTATATCGTTCTCTGATAACCCATACAACAGGTGCTGCTAAGCTACCTATCTTGGGATCATAGTACTATGTGTGAAATGTCCTAGATATTTATTTATTTACCTACCTTTGATTTATGGCATAAAATAATTTAAAATATTTCTTAGAATATAATAACATTAAAATAACAGTAAATAATTAAATATTATTAAAAAGATCTGTCAAACCATTGTTTCGTCACAAACCTTTTTTTTTTTGCAATGCTGTCATCTCTCTTTGCCTGATTAGTAGACTTTCAATACAAATAATAATCTTCAATTAATTTAATTATGCACTTGTTTACAATGCATTTGTGAAACAATTCTATTCCTAGATTTTAAGATGAAATACGTTTGGGAAAATCGTTTGAACATTTCCAATTTTTTTTTCTTTTTTCTTTAGTGCCAATTTGCTTCTGTTATTTTTCGCTATTGAACAATAGATTTGATTACTTAATTACTTTTCGGAACCCAAACTTTCATTACTTGTAGCCTTTGCAAAAAAATTCAATGCAATTGGATAGTTATTACATTTTAGTACTTCTCACGGTTCAATTTAAGCTATAATTACAAACTGTACTAAGTTATATGGATTCGTAATAATAGTAATTATTTATGAAATTACTAAAATGTTGCAAAATCACTAACATGAAATGGTTACTGTATCAGACGTTTCTCATATAGAATCTTATTGCTTAACACCAGATTTATCCAACCCGTCATTTTGATAAGAATCTGCGTACAGTAATATGCTATTAATGTTTTTATTATTTTATACCGCTTCTGTCAACTTTATTCTATACATTTTATTGGGAAACGACAAAAATACGTATGCAGTAATGAACAAAATAAATACAGACACGAAAAGAAAACCATAAGAAAGTATTAGTAAATGTAGTGTTAATTTTAATAATAAAGTGAAATAGTGTAAATGTGTCTTCTCGAATATTATATAGATGAAACCTTTATATTATGAATTTTAAATAAATAAAAAACTGTTGTATGGAATAAACATCAGATTTTTCATTTCCATTGCTAGACACAGATGTCTCGAATAACACAAAGTCATTTCATGATAGAAAATATAATAAACATTACATTTTTAAAGCCCGCCGTAAACCATATCGTGAAAAATATTGAGGGTATTTTGTATGATTTAATTGTGACAAAATAACAAATTTTCAATTTAACGATCAGATTGTAACTTTGATTCAGATCAGTCTATATATTATATAATATATTATCTACATTCAGAAGTGTAAATTAGCCATTTACATATAACACAGCATTATTAATTTTTCACAATGACAGTGCGCATACGTCCTTACTTTGTGTGCGTCCGGTTTCTGATGAACCCACGCACCGCCCCATATTTACGAATTCCGAAGCCGTAAATAATTAAATCCAAGGCTACGGATGTTTTATATGTTTGCTGCATGTTACCCTGGCAATGTCAACTTCGGTTGTAAACAAGGGCTTCGTGTGAAAAAGCTAGAGGTATGATAAATAGAAACTGGAAGAAAAAAGTTTTTTTAATAGTTTTCATTTTTATTATGAACAGTTCAAAAATATTTTTTATTTGATTCTCGAAAAGGTTTTTTTTTTTACTTTTATGAGATGTTCTATAAAACTCACTCTAGTAAAAAAGAAATAACACAAAATGATAGGTCTAAAATCCATGATAATTTTTTTCCTTCCCTTCCAATTTTTATTCTAATACTTACTAGCCATAATCCGCTCTCTTCTCTAGACATGGTAATTTTTTTGATTTAATATTAAAATGAATCCCCATCTAATATGTGTACCGATTTTCGAATACATCCACTAGGAGAATAAACAGTTCCAATGAAATATGAACCCTCCGTTCCCAAGCTAGGGTTTAGATTTCAAAAAACCGTTCATTCTTACTGAATACACATCACAGAAAACGCACCTTCCAAATTTAATGTCTCTACGACCGGCGGTATAGGCTGTGGGTTGGTATGTCAGCCATTAATTTTTAATAATTTAAATATTCTAGATCAATGTTGATCATAATGGATTGAATTTAACGCAATTATGATTGTACTATAAACATAGGCGAAATCCGTTTGTACCTTGAACTAAAAGTTGGGTCGAAAAATATGAAGCGGTTCAAAATAAAATTGCACGTAAATGATATATCGCTTTGCGGAACTCAAGAAATAAAAACAGCTTATGGTTTTGACATCAACTTGCCGACTGAAAATAATTTATTGCACAAACTCGACACCAAACTTTCCTTTATTGCTTTTCGGCGGCGCGCAAAATTTCGGTCACCTTTTAAGGGTTCCGGACCTTGTTCTCTGTTTGGGTTAATTATTATTATATTTTTTTTAATTTCGCTATTTCCGATTTAGTTCATGATTCGTTGCGATTTTAAAACGCATGGAGTGGATATTGTCCGGTGATTAAACGGTTATATGAATAATGTGATTAACTCGAATATTAAATATTAGTTAACCGCAATACTTATCGTCGGTTAAGTTATCACTAGTTGTTCTTTTTAATACTGGAACAAACGATTTGATTTGATTTTTTTTTTCAAATTTCTACAACCCTAATCGAAAAGATTTTTCTGCCAACAATACTTTTTAACATTTGACCACGCTTTTCACTTAACTTTAAGTGACAACATGTCCGTCGAGAGTGAAGCGTGTTCAACGAGAATATTTAAATATTCAAAACCGGAACAAACAAATATGTTTATAAAATGTCCGGCAGTTTTATATTGTCAGTGGCATCTTGTACGACGTATTCAAAAGAACTCTGTCCTCTTCATATATGTATGTGTAAACGCGAAATTGAATCAGGCGCCTCCTTACCGTGAGTTAAAAACATAAGAGCGGTATGTTTACGAGTACATTCGTGTTAAATGATTGAGCGAATGCAACGTGCCAAATGATATAAGGGATAAACGGAAGCCCGTCACGTACGTGCGAATCAAAACTACGATAGTACGTGACGCAGGCAATAGCCTACGGTGAGTTTGGACGTCGACGCTTCGTACGGCGGCGCCGTGGACATGTGCAAATTGCAACTTGGAAACTCCCGTAGGCTATGCAACAACAAATGTACGACTGTACGACTTACTGTATTAATAATACAAATTGCTCAATGCCTAATTAACTTTTATATATAGATAGATTAAACGTTTATTCTCAATGAACATAACGCATACACAAATAGTAAGAAAAAATTGAAGCAAATAGTTTTTAGCTATAAA
>DWQX01006513.1:0-11249 GCA_018245475.1 Pharmacophagus antenor | reverse complement strand
CACAGACCGCGGTCTAATGTCTTCTTTTGGATTAGGAGTGTTTACCCAAGAGTAAGAATTGAAGGTTTTAGTTTGCTTTTAATATTTTTTTTATATTCTGTACCTAATAAGTATAATTTGTTGAATGCGTCAGTCTTATTTATCATTCGATACAAATATTAACACTGAACTAACTTAAGCAAGCTTTACACTGACAGTTATAATGTAAGAAAACAGTGTGCCCACTCTTGGCAGAACTCTTAGTCCGAATTACTGCGCGGTGTTGTATTACCAATACCCGCTTAAGTGCGTTCCGTTGTGAAAACATACTTTTTAGAAATAGCGCGGACTATTCGTAATCTGAGACACCACAACCTATGCGTCCGGATTGAGTAAATGGCATTAGGTGAGTTTGGAGAAAAAACATTAAGTTTCAGGTTCACAACAATATAAGGGAACGTCACAGAAATGAAATTAACTAATTAGAATGTTAAAATTAATTTTATTTTATCTTTAGTTATCTCTTTATGAACATAGGTTTTCCTGCAGATAACAGTAACTGGGTAGCATAAAAGACCTCCATGAAACAATACATAAAAGTGCCACATTTTATGGTGAAAGGTCAAATAATTTCGGAGGGTAAAGTTCTCAAACAATTTTTGACTTCTAAATTTATGTATATAGATAAATCAGTCAGAGAATTTCTATTGACTTAAATGTTATTGCATTGTTTTAATCGATTAAAAGCCGGTGAAGGATAGAGCATATCGAAGTTAATTCAATCTCGAATAGACAGTCGGGTAATGAGCGGCCGATGACTGGGCGATTACCGACAACCGCCCGACATGTCAGATATACACGATACGACCGCCCGACATCGGCACCCGACCCACTAAACTAATCTCTATAGTAAATAATTAAAAACTAAAATTGATTGTATTATTTTAGAGCGTTACCGCTCTACACCAACTTGATTTGTTCAATGATCTTAATAATTTAAAAAGATTATATTATTTTTTAATACACAATATTAAAAACGAATTCAAAAAGTTTGAATTATTGAAAAAAGTTGTTCTATTCGCCCATAAAAATCGATTATAAAAAATATTTAAAATTGATTTCTGACCTATATTGAGTTTAAGGTGTCGAAGTTTCTGTCTAAAGGTGGCTAGCATATGTTTCTAAGTTGAAGGAGGACAGTTCCCCGAAATCTGATTTTCACTGGTAGTATTTAAAAAGATATTTCATACAGTGTTTAATGATTTATGATCTACCTTTTATTCGGAACGTATTTCGAATTAGAAAGATATATTAATATCTTCATTTTTTCCACTTCTCAAAGAATACGGCCCTTGTCCCGGGCGTACAAAAAGAATAAGCGGGGTCGGGCCGCGCATTCGGCGCCCAACGACCGTGTGACAAGGTGCTTTATGCGGACGATTATGAGCAGACCGAATAATGTTCCGATACCCGATAAATATCTGCCAACTCATACAAAAGCGTCCCAATAAAAATATAATAGTAAATATAGCAACAACACTGGCCACAAACTGCAAAGTCATATCTCGCCGATAAATACAATAATTTAAAAATTAAAATGTACAGCGTGGGAGAAAAAATCCTGAATTTGTGAGGAAACAAATTATCAATAACACAACACAAAACAACACAGTTAAAGATTACTTAGTACATTTCTATCCAGGACCTCAGCATTTAAGTAACAATTCATATCAACGTTACCTTTTACAATTCTCGACAGATAAAAATATTTTTGCTAACCACTTTTATTGCAGAAGTTGATAGAGAAGTGTTGTATACATTTAATAAATGGCTATTACGCAATTGAAGAACTTTCATTGGCACAACACAGAAAGACTATTATATTTCTTTATGGGGATAAAATAGTATCACATTAAGCTGTCTCGCCGTTTTACGAGTAAATTAAACTGCCAGTGTCGTTGTACAGTCGGAAACTGGAAACACGATTTGTCTTGCTCTGATAACTATCTGTTGAGAGTGCGAAAAAGAGAGATCTCTACTTTATATGTTGCAAGAAAATAGAAAAATGTTTCAAGCTACATTTCATGCCGGAAAATGGAATTGTAACGTATTTTTCGTTGAATAATGGGAAAATATTTTATTAAACATTATTATTATTATATATAAGGTTGATTATTTAAGGAGATATTAAGACAAATTATTTATACTTAGTCTTTAGATATTTTATTGCGTTATTTTCTTTCTTGTCTATTACTGATTGCTAATTCAAATGGCATATTTGATAAAGTTTCCAAATATCCGATAATTAATTTTTTAACTTAAGTTGCATTTGAATGGATAAACTAGAGGCTATAATGACGAATGTGTTTAAGGAATTTAAGATTTATGAAAAATATATTTACTTTATTATTATTATTATTGATTATGGCTTTTCGTTTTTCTCGTTACGCAAACTGTGTTTTTTCGTTAAGAGGATTGTTCGTAGCCATCAGTATTTTTATATAGAACGCCACTGCCAGTTTTTTTTTTTGTATACAAATAATATAGCACAAGACACCTGCATTCAAGAGAATAAGTATAAAACGAGTACGGGGTACGCTCGTCAATCCGTACGTCAAGCGTTTTGACAGCCCTAACCGGCATCATCGCTGGGTCAAAACGGAAAAAATAACCCGCCACACGTCCACCGCCGCGGATTTTTGTGTTTAACATTTTTGTGTTTGCCACGAATATAATATACTCATGAGCCCATTACTACCATTTAATCCAATGTGTCAACTATGCTGTACTTATGGATCCTTAAAAGTCAATCTACGTCGTTGGAATCCCAATAAACATACAATATATAGATTTAAAATAAACATACAATATTGTTTTCCGGTTTACTAGATCATGTCATATGTATTAATGAGGTAATATTTAAAAAACAACAATATCGCTCCAATAAAAATAAGTGTCCTTTATGCAGTGCAGTAATTTAATGCATTTACAGAACATATGGAAATAGATAGAGTATTAACTCTTACTGCGAGAACTAGTTAAGTCGTCTGAAATTTATTGTTATCAGATCAAAGAATCTGTACATCATTTGTTGTAATTTTAATTATTGTATTATAGTAGTTGTTGAATCATAAACTACAATTTGTCTAGACTGTCGCTTTGCATATGTATAAATATATTATTAATCTGGTTTTCCAATGAGGATTTACTTAAAATAGTCTAAATAGAAAAAATTATCTCTACTAAGTTGCCAACCTAAGATAAAGGACATCTTCACTTTTAAAAAAACATTTTCAATCTCATAGCTTGTAATGAAAAAATATGAAACTATTCTTGATTAAAATTATTTTTAAATTACAAAAAATCATTTTGCATGTATTCTATTACTATTTATTTATTAGGACTTCCATTAATGTAAGTAAGATATTAAAAATAAAATCGAGAAGTTATTGCATGATTTGAAAATCGAGATAGTGTAATTCTTTTTATCCAATGACGACCTTTATTAATTGTTGATGTTGGTATCATATTTCCTGGTATTAGGGTATAACCAACAGAAGACATTCTTACTGATACAGTGAGGTATACGTTGGTAAGATATGGACATGACGAGTAATAACTTGTTTAAAAATACATGTTCAATATATTATTAATCCCTCGCATTTAGAATATATTGGTGTTCATAAAGAAAACAGACAATATTTTATAAGACCAGAAACTATATAATGAAAATGACTTTATTAATAGAATAAATTAAATGAATGTGCATTGCAACAAATACACGTTGTAACAATTTTGTTACATTTAAATATTGTGGTAGAAGCTGCAGTTAGCACTTTTAAATAAAAAAATACATTATGAAAGTATTACACGGTTAAAGAGATCAAACACGAAAAAGAATCATGATAACTCTCTCTCTCTCTCTTAATCTTAATTTTGCAATGTTACTTAACAAAACATTTTATATTTGTGTGATAACCGTATTGTATGATTCAATAAAAATCCTTTAAATATTTATTCAGTTTATAAAAATATATTTACGATTATTTAATTAAATTATGATATAAGTAGAATGTCTTATCTTGTTATTACATTAACTTAATTTATCTTCGCGTAACAACTATCAAACTTCATGAACATCTTGCCCTTTTTTCTGGCGTTTATATACGCAGTATGGCAAAACATTCAAAAATAAACATTTATTAGTCATAAAATATCATTATTTTGCGGTGTTCATAAGGTGTCCAATAAATCGACCGAAATATGTATTTGGACCGAACTGCGCCGTGTCCACTCAACACCCACTCAGGATCATGTTTCAGCCTCCGGGCATATTTTTGAACAAACCAATATTTCTAACTAATATTAATAGGTCTTTTTTATTTATTTATTTTTCATTTCAAACCATACGCATATTAAACGCGCCCACATTCCAGCAATTCTTTGTGACACAGTGATCATTACATTTTTGTCTATTTATACTCGTTACCTATGTGAGCGTTTTTCGTCAAATTGCAATATATATATTATATATATTTATATACATAATATCTTGACATAACATATATTACTATCATGTATATTTGAATTTTTTGTATATTTTACGACTTTTATTAATGAATAATGTACAATCTTTTAAAACACTAGTAACGTAAAATAAACAAAAATATTGTATATTATACATACTTTCGACATATTGTGGCTTATAACGATTGTAAAACGTAACTAAACATTTTCTATGCGGACTTTTTCTTTTAAAATTCCTGGCATACCTAAACTAATAATATTAGGTACATCATAGCTGGTTGTTTGTAACTGAAGCATAAATGTATCTAAATTTTCTTTTCTAAAAAGTAATACTAATAAACTTTCTTTTGTTCCATAACATAAATGCTCATTTAACTTTATAACTAAAATTTCAATGACATTTTCCCGACAAATCTAGTGAGACAAAGTAAAAAATACAGATTCGAAAAACTTTTATTTTTATTGTCGTGTTAACATTTCGATTGTAATCGAATTTCAGTATCGAAGACCCCATCATGGTTTTTGGTGATGGTGCGGTGTGCGGAATGCTTTATTCAAATACTTTTGACACAATGGATCGGTGTTAGGATTCCGTAAAGAGATTGCGTTTCTGTGCCGTTTATTTATTAACCTTCGACTTCTGCAACTATTATTTTTAATGCAACAAATTGCTGAGTATTTACAGTGCAAATGAGCATTTTTAGAACTGCGCCGAGAAGCCAATCATTGACATTTTGTTGCCATTTTTAAGCATACGCTACAGATGACGGGATTCGTCTCGTCTGCTGTACATATATTGACAGAGACAAGGTGTAAACGAAAAAACACATGAATGATTCAGTGAGACCACCGCGATGTCCCTACAGGACTAAAAGAATTTCGCACAGTTAACATCAGCACATCAAAGAGTAAATAGTTTTTCCTCACCGCATTGAAAACGACTGATGGATCATTTAATGTAATGAGCGATCTATTGCATTAAAACATGCGTTGTGTATATAAATGGCATTTAATGGTACATATAAAATATTGAATATATTGTACTGTCATGGCTTAGTCATGAATTGCAAATGAAAAAAAAATATCGCACGTCTATTATTAATTCGAGTTATTTCTTATAGTGTTATAAATATATAAAAACAAAAGAATCACAAAAAACTATTCTTCTATTTTATACAATAGTAGTCGAATATGCATAGAAGGCGGCGGAAATCCAAATACAACTAATATGGTGTGTTGTTAGCCCACAATTATTACAGCTATCGCGATGAATTTCTTGCAGTCATGTTTATATCGATACAGATGGAGATTAATATATGCATACATCAGTTTCTATCTGTCCTTCGCTACGGCAGAAATTACTTAACAGTTTTCCGATTGCTAAAACTCTTCTCTTTAAAATTACCCATACATTTGTAAAGCTGTATTATATACTTATTTTTATTGAACATATTATGAACAAAAAGCAATAACGCTTGATGACGTTAATAAATTTACTTTAGAGCTAAAAACAGACGAAAACTCTTAAAGCAATATAAAATACAAGCGCAGGCAGTAAAGTGTCAAAAGGAATGATGGCAATAAGATAGAGTGTAGCGAGCGTAGGCTGGCCATGCGCTAGCGCATCCTACCGCTTCGGTACCATTGTTACGCTGAACCGCTCACAATTTATGTTATCCTGGATCCCGTGCCGTAGTTTAACACGTGAATGCAGAACTTATTGCACACGTACGAGGTAATAAATAAATATACAAATACATAATTGTTATCTTAGAACGTAGATAAAAGAGACTAAAAGTTGCACAGGAAAATACCGATCGAACCGAATCTAAATCACATTTCGCGTTTCTTTCTATTTTTATCTTTTAAATTCCATTTAATTCAAGTTCCAAATACACTATTAAAATTACTACGTATACAAGAAAGGTTTCGTGCTCCATTGCTAATTTGTGAAAATGGTTTATTAACATAAACATAAATGTCACGGATATAATTTTTAAGTCTATGTATTGTGTATGTGATTTATATATATACAAAAACGTTAAAAAATTGTTTTACTCTTGTATAAAACATTTTTTTATGGTATAATTTTTAGGCCATTGAAATTTTATTCCTTATTTAACACGAACTATAACATTAATGTAATTCAATTTGGACTTACGTATGCATGTAATAGATGTGTGCAAAAAGTACAAATAGTCAATAATGTATTGGGAAAAATAGTTTCTTGCCATATACTATTTGATTCATTATTCATTAAGAGCGGCTCAATGCGGGTGGCAGAAATAAATGCAGTACGACCTCACAAAAACTCCAACCCAGGTTGATTTAGCCACATATAGACGGGGAGAAACGGCATTAGAAGGGTTTTTCGTAACATACGTATTTAATAATGGGTTTCATTAATGGAATGTGTCTTTTCAGAGTATGTAGGATATTTTGTTAGAACAATTATGACTACAATGTTTTTAGTATCCGCGGCATTGTAATTAACTAATTGCTCAAAATTCATTACCCATTCGAGATTCGTATTGCGTTAAAAAATATCGATTCGCATTTATCGTTGTAAGCGGTGCAACGCACGCGGCCTGGACACGTTCCCCGAGTGGTTTAATGGCGAGAGGAGGTTTTTGCCCGCGCTCCGGAGCCCTGTTCGCACCATCGCTTTGACATTTAGCGAAATTGTTGAAAAATAAAAACTATTTTCAAGGATCCCTCCTGAAGGAATGGCCGGTGACGGTTTTTGTGTCACTGCGCTTTTTTCAACTGTCTAAATCGAGATCAGAGCATCAGCAGAAAAAAAACGCTTCCAAATCGTTTGGCATTTAAAATCGGGATCGAGCAGTGTGCGGCTACACTAGATATTATACAGAGCGTAGGGTGTTGTCAACAAAGTGTTGTGTACGGGCCGCGCAGGGGTTAGGAACAAAGCCGATAAAAAAGTAAGGCGCTTATGCTTTTATTGTCTGTGTAGGTGACAATATCGTTGGTGCAATGTGTAGAGAGGGTCTTCTTTAAACTTAATGCTTATGTGTGCATATGTAATTTATGCGTGGAAATTTGTTTGTGTGTGTGCCAAAGGTGCCGAGGGTGCCGATGTTTGATATGTGAGATACGCCCATATAATAATCGCCACTAGAGTGATTTTAATTTTTTATTATTATTCAGATTAGAAAAATGTAGTCCAATTTTGAATTATATATCCTAGCTCTGTATTATAGTATCTATTTAAATACAAATTTGATACGGAAGCTTTGTTGAAATAGTCTAGCGAATATTTTCTTTTCTCAATTATATTACAACTATTTTGTAACCTAATAATATTCAGACAAACATTATCAATGTTTTTCTTATCAATCAACAATTTCAAATGTTTATATTATATGGGCAAATGTTTAAGTGAGTTACTAGCAAGACACCTAACATTTTGCAAAGATTGATTATGTAATGACTTCTATTCGCATTGCACAGGCATTTTTAAAAACATGTTGGAACTACATAATCGTGAACGATTATTAAAGTGATTTAAATTGTATCCATATTTTAATTAAAATTATAAGCATCATCTATAAACACAATGTTTTTGTTTCATTTGTCGACCTTATAATACGGACTATAATTATTTGGCTTTTTAATCTGACGTAACATATTTAGTAAATAATCCTTTAACACGCGCAAGGAAAGTAGCAATCGTTTCGTATATTTCGTATATTGTTTGTTTATCCTTGTTCATAAACTAAGAAGATTTATATAATTTATCTGCCTCCGTGACGCAGTGGTTTAGCCGCTTCTATTCCGCCCTGGCTTCTATTCTCAAGCCACACGAACGGTGGAGTCTGGAGTGCGGTAGGGTTTTTTAAAACCGCCTGACTAGCTACCACCCTCAATATCAACCTACCGCCAACAGCTTTGCTGTGTTCCGGCAGTCACACATGTGAGAGCCAGATGTATTCTGGGGGAACACGCTGTAGCATCTACGGCCCCATTGTCACCTAACATCAGTTCGAATCGGGAGTATGTGTACGGGAGTATCTATAACCGGTAAAAAGACTTAATCAATAAATAGTTTAATCCTGCAAATGCTGGTTAATATCGCCAAACATTAAATTTCGCAAGAGATTGTGTAGTTGCAATTAACAGAAGAAAAGTAAGTATACTCGTAGATTCAGAACAAATATACATAAATGCAAACGTACATACAGATAGTCCCGTGTGGGAATCGAACGAAATAAAACGCCTGTCTTTAGTGATGATGACTGGAGCGCCGCCATCCAATCTCTATTCACTGTAATATTTATTATACACACGGGCACTTTTTATTGTTGTGTTTTATACAATTAACCAATACGGGACAGATGGCACCCAACTCGTATCGCACACCTTTTTAAATGCGTTCGACCGTGATAGAATTACATTCACATATTATATGAATACAAAATGGCCGAAATGTTACATTACCATTAAACTGGCCGGTAATAACTATCAATAAAATAAAACTTAAGGCTTCATTGCTAATTTTAAAAATAATTACTAATAATTATAATTATAATACTTTTTATCTGGGGTTATATGATTACTTTTTATTGTAACGTGTATAAACGGATTGTCATATTTAAATATTATGTAAAAGTTTAAACGTGTAAACCTAAATGCCAAGGTGAACGTTATTTATCCGAATTAATTATTTGGCCGGAGCTAAGGAATATTTTTAATTAATATAATGTTGATTGCGAAATTAACAACCTATGAATACTGCGGCTTATAATATTTGGACGACGGTAGTACGGCTTCATCTGTTCTTTTATAATTAAATTAAATTATAAAAAATCTTTTCAAGAAAAATTTAACCGACGTTCAAAATAAACTAAAGGTGCACTGTTCAATGCAAAATCAATGTTACCTATCTTAATCATTAAGGTAAAATTAGATCTAGAATGAACTTCGAGATATATTATTTGTAATAAAAGTAGATTCATCAATATAAATTAACGGGTTAAAAATCATCTTTATTTATTTTCTCCTGCATTTTTTTAGATGTTATTAAAAAATGTTGAGGACTTTTCAATAAAAAATAGATCATCAAAATCAAACTCTTTGAATAAAAACACTTCTATAAAATTAGACAGATGTTTTTTTAAAATAGAATTTCAACTCTGAAGTTTAGAAAGTTTTTGTATATAAATCTTGTTTATTCAATTTATTTCATAATATGTATACAAACATTAAGCTGGCATCATCGTCGCTTCTGTTACAGCCTCTGCCTTTCCTCTGGGGAATTCAATGAAAATAACTTTTAAACAAAATGTAGTTTCCATTTGACGTTCACTTAATTTTGTCTTTGTTGTACGAATGGCTAAATTCTAAAATAATCTCGTGTATGAACCATTAATCCTAAACATTGTGATCTATTGCCTTCAGTGAAAATGTCATTTTGCAATGATTACAAACTGGTGTCGCCTTGTCTAGGTTGTACAGATTCAATCAAGTGTTGCTCCAAATCTTTAGTTATATCACGGTTGCGAAACTATTTAATCATTAATATGTTCTATTATCTAATATTAAGAGGGATACATTGTTCTTTTCAAGCATCATATATCCAATGGCGAGTGAAATAATTTAATATGCACACGTAGTAGAATTTTAATTGTGTTACGTTACAATACAATGTCAACTTGAATAAGTCATTAATTGTTGAACAATGTCCAACAATGGTTGTTAACAAATAATGCTCGATGGAATTTCGACTAGTGAAAAAATCATTAATAAGCAATGTTAATAAACATTTTTATTAGTATCTTTTTATTGTATTTTAAAGCCAACACTTTGTCTACATGATTTTATTTTTATGTTGTCTGACATAAATTGGATAGACTGAAAGACAACGTCTCTATATTTCGTGGACGAAACTAAACAATAAAATCTTTTACAGAGCGCCAGAAACGTAATGAATTTCAAATAATGTGCGAAATGAGCGAGATGCGGACATTATGTGCAGTGCACTTGCGTATTCAGTTAGCGGCAACAAACCGGCGCGCGAGTGCACTCGACGGCGCGCACAATGAGTCGACCGCAGGGGCGGACCGGGTAGGGCTCCTTATTGTTTGCAAAATATTTTGAAAGCGCCATTTTATACGGCATATTAGACGTGCGCTGCGTTTGATCGCGGAGGGTCGTCTTCACCGGTCGAAATCATATCATCATTACGCCATTGTACAACACACCCTTGTTATCACCCCATCGCTTCCGATGCACTCAGGAGTGAAACAGACGAAGCTAAAGCGGCCCATTTTTATTTTTTATTGTGAAAAATTGGTGTAAAGTTTGATGAAACTGTAACCATCAAATATACACTGCCGGCCAAAAGTTTGAGACCACTTTGTATACAGGTTATAATTTGAAAAATATTTTAAATCTGCGTATGATAACGTAACAATATGAACACCTGTGTAATCTACTAATCATTTTGAATGTCTAAATACCATTTCTCTTATTTTTTACACAATGACTATGCCATAAATGGGTATGGTTTATTTACCACAGATGAGTGCCGCGTAAGGAGCAGGTGTTGCAATTGTCATTATATTATATGGCGGCTCCCTTGTACTTGTTTGGTTGTTTGCCATCGTTAATCTATACGACGAAGGCAAGTCTGTACGAGAAATTGCTGCTAAGCTGAAGTTATCGAAGACTTGTGTTCATAACGCAATAACTCGATACAAGACAACCGGCAGTCATCAAGACCT
>DWQX01006512.1:0-11250 GCA_018245475.1 Pharmacophagus antenor | reverse complement strand
CTTCAAACGCCATTAAGGTCTTGAAGGCCCGCCGATCATTACATCTTTAGGTCACCAATAATTCCAAATCACTTGTTCCTGCGTCTACACAACCGTTGTTCTAATTAAGCATTGATTAACGAAAGGAAACGTAAATAATACGACAGTACATCATGAAATATATATATATATGTGTGTATATACCTTCCAATTTAACCATCGCACGTAATACGTTCTAACAAAATATATATATATGCATATTCAATATACAACAAGACGAACGCCGCCAGTTGCCGGCGGCATTATCTCGCGATCACCTATGGACGATTGGAAGTACACTCAACTCTCCCGTACCCGTTCACAACTTACGCACACTAAATCACAGACGTCGCACAGCGCAGTCGGTTGAGCGAAACAACACCGAGTCCGGCAGACGCGCGCCGCGGAACCAGCTCAGCCCTGGGACGCCGGCGACCCGCGCGCACCTTCGACGGCCGTACGATTGGACAGGTCGCGTGTGAACAGAGAGATACGTCGCATCCGAACGTGCACGTTCCATCGGATGCGGCCGGACACGTAATGGCGGGGCGGTATTGTTGCGATAGAGCCGGACATTAGGGCGCGCGCGTGCCGCTCGCGTTTCAATTAAGAAAAAAAAAACATTATCAACGAACGACCAATCGCCTGACGCCAGAGGGCTTCGTCAGTATCACCATCACCGGTAGCCGTCACTGAAATTTACAAATACCCCCCACATTAACACGCTACTGAACAATATAAAAGGTAAATATATATTTTATTCTATTTGTAAACGGACGAATACTATTTCGTTCGAAACTCGATTTTAGTTATTTGATCCGATGCATAATAGATATGTGAAAATACGCGCGATACAATTGGGAGAAAACAATTAAGAAGCAAACGTGATTTTTTTTCGTTAATAAAATCCAAAGAGCGTCGTACAGACGTAAATAATACTATGAGAAAATAGAATAAATGTTCTGCAAAAGTTTCAAGCAAAAATTGCTTAGGAATCTAAACGAAATGTCGCACACTTTATTTATAAATTCAATACGAAAAAGAAAGTAAATATGTAAAGAACAATTTCTGACCCTACATGCGAATGAGGAAGCGTCGATGTCCTGATGAAGGCTCCTTTTATATCACTCGCCATGTCGTCATCGTGTGACACTGTAATCTTAAGACGTAATGGAAAAGAGTTATTAGCATTAAATAATTTCGGAAGACATAATTAAATCAGAAAATCAGTAATAGGGTTTTTACGTATATTCTCATTAATATAATTACCTTCTTTTTCGCATTTATAGTTGTTTCATAATCGATATTAACCAGTTAACCAGTTCAAACCTGTTTACTTTTGAATTGTAAAGGAAACCGATTCTCGAAATACACTTGCTAAAAGCTAGTTCGGAAGTGAATAAAGTTATTATTGTTACGTTGTATACGGACGTGAATAACGTGTTTAATACAGCAACCGCGGTTAATAAAATAGACGACAGTGTGCTCACAGCCTAATGTAAAAACACTTTCACACGTGCCGACTGCGCCTTAACTGACAACGTAGGACCTGACGCTCTCCACCAGATACTCAGAGCTCGCCACCGCCACGACCAGGCACACGTAACCGCTGTAGTGCACCGCCTTGAGGAAGCCCCACGTCCTGTCGCAGAAGACGGCGAGCGACAGCAGGTGCAGGTAGCTGTGCGGGTTCACCACCCGCCACAGGCCCGTCGCGAGGAAGAACACGCCCGACCTGAACGTCGCCTCCCTCTTCGCCGCGTCGTACTCGACGCAGTTCTCGAGCAGGTCCTGGTACACGTCGATGTAGCGGTTCCAGGCGATGGACGACAGCACCATTTGCCCGGAGAACAGGCCGAGCACCTGAACGATCCTTTGGAAGGTGACCTTCGTTTTGTACGAGATGCCGACGTCGGCCGCGTGCTCCTTCTCCATGTCCTCGCACGTGTTGATCTCTTTCAGCTGGTGGTACGGCAGCGTGCTGACCGGCGTGCCCCGGTAGCCGCGCCGCGGCGGGTTGTTCTTCAGGTACAGCAGTATGCCCGACATCATCGCGATCACGCCGAGCAGGTCGCACACCCCGTCGACCCAGTAGCCGAGCGTGCCGACCTCCGACCTCTCGCCCTTTATGTGCTTCCTCTCTCTGGCCACGTGGCCGTCCAGGTCGTCGAGGAACATCCTCACCTGGAACAGCGCGACGGCCAGCCGGCGCGCCGCCAGGCTCTGCCACGTGAGCAGCTTGCCGCCGACGCACGCCACCAGCACGTGCAGCAGGGAGATCATGTTCGGCGTGACGAGCGCGCGCTCGGTGACGCCCAGCGCGATATCGACGACGGCGCACAGCGGCCCGTACAGGTAATGGTTCACGTGATCCACCATTAAACCTTTCACCGTCGGATGGCACAGAGGGTTCACGCTGCAGGGTATCCACGTCACGTCCTCGTAACTCTGCCCGCGGTACCTCTGCGTCGAACCCTCCGTCGTGTTCACGTACGGCGCGTCGTACGTGTCTATTCTAAAGCTCTGCACCCTCAAAAATAGGAACACGTCCATTAGTACGCAGTAAACTATGGTGACCAGCAGCACGGACGAGAGCACTTTGCTGGCGCGCGACGCCGGCCACATCATGGCGACTTGGTGGGCTCGCGGCCACCGCGAGGTCGTGCGCGTCACTCGTGATAAATCCGACTCGTGGGGCTTCCAGTTCACGCCCACTCATTCCGTTCCGTGAAATCCCCTGCGCATGTCCAACGCACCGACCGTACTATCAACAGTGTATCATTCTGGAACGCGCGTGGGCTAGGCACCCGTGCTTTATAAATAAACTTCCATTCAATATCGAAACCGCGAAAACGTAGTTCGACATTAGATTAGAAACTGTTACAGGTGATACGATTTATTCTATTGTAACGATCTTCGTACACACTTTTCTCACATACGCGTAGACTATTAAAACATTTTTCATTAGGTCAACACAATTTGCGGGAAAACTCATTTAACATTTCACCGATTTTGCGGCATATGTGAGTTCGTAAAATCGATTTCTTGCACACTCAACACCGATATTTCTTACGGATAACACTGGGACACATGTTAGAAAAGGCTATTGTAAGAACCCGCTCGGCGAATACGGCGGTAACTTATTTAACTTTGTCATTTTTCATTAACCAACACGATAAAGTAAATGTTTACATAATACGATTCTTTTCCATTCGTGCGACACCCGTCAGAGAATGCGTGCGCACTGCCCCCGGGCGGGACGCAGACTGGCAGGCTAGACGAGAGAGCCGTTGGGCGAGTTTAGAGAACAGAAAACAATTCCTTTCCCGCCAAAACAGCCGTCAGCGACAGATAACAACGGCGCGAGGTGATTCGCATAGTTTTAAATAAATTTATAGAAATATTTATTTAAAAAAAAAAAAGTTGTACATTTTTAAATTAATACAGAAGAAAGACGTATTTCACTGGCGCATTTTTTATTGGACCCGATGATCACAAATCTTAACTAATTTCAATTTGAAGGGATCAAAGAAGAGAGAATATTATAATTAGAAAGGAACTTCCTATGCCAGCTCTCATAAACAAGCTAACTTTTAATAAGTCCTTAAGTAATCACAAACCATTTCTTGTCTCATGAATTCTCCTGTCGACTCGATCGATAATGAATTGAATAAAAAAAAAACCATTCGACCGTTTCTATTTGATCAGTTATATCCGTAGAGAGGAAGTAGATTCGTTTATTAAAGTTTAAGTTTTTCACCGTAACTATTAAGACTATGCAGTAGAAAAGTAAACGAAATAAAACCTGAATGAACCTCAATTTAGTCTCGTGAAAAATTTACTAGTGTACATACTGTGTACCAGGACCCTTGAAAGGGTCAAGTAAGATAACCCTTACTTTTTGGCTTGTACCATAACGTAATTTATTTTTCTTTTGCTATATTCCGCTTTGATTAATAGCAAATATTACGACTGCAATACAATCTCAAACGGTTTCGTCGCTACAAGTGGCATCTTCAGATGTTAACTAGATAAAACGTCGATTAACCACTCACGGCAGTATCATTTATATTTGTTGAAGTGAAACCAGAGTTATCGTGCCGCCATACAACTTCAAAATACCTATGTTTTTTTTTCTTCTATGTAACGCATGTGCATTTGTATCTGGGTTAACGAGAGATTTTATCGGTTAAGGCGGCCAGCAAGTGAGGGTAGGAGATTATTTTTATTTTCCGTCAAAAAAAAAAGGATGTTCTATAAATTTTATGCGGCATGCTGACACTTGAACGGTTAAAGCTATTTCGACGTGAGAGTCAGAAATTATTTAATCTCATCAACTTATTATCAGGTACAATTGACATCAACCGTTAATCAGTTGCTTATAAAAAATATCCTGACAATGTGAATGATAATATCAAATAAAGGTGATAAAAAAAAAAATATACAAAACGGAATCCATTTATAAACTCCGGTTACAACTTCAATAGCAGGAAATTGTGACAATCCAACAATGGTGACAACGTACCCGTAAAACAATAGATGTCTTAAGTACCAACAACGGGGCTGTGGCGTTGTGAAAGGTATTATCACAAAGTTACACAAATGCCGATTGTTAAAGAATAAGCTTTTACAAACATTCCTTTTCCTGCGTCAGTGCCATAGAATGTAGCAATAAATATATATTATGCGATAATATTTTTTTTCATTTGCCCTCCGATAACATTAACCGCTTAAAAGTTTCCAATTTCCAATGGAAACGTGGATCAGCATTAACCAGTTCAAACCATAATTTAACGCTTAAAATGTAATAAGAAATTGTTTCACGATAATCTGTATAAGATAATTCAATTTGTGGATATAAGCATCACATTATTTACTTATTCTATAATTAATACAATTCTTTTACAGCTGTATGTTAAAATACACAGAAAATTAACTCGGTGGCTAACTGCACTTTTAATCATATTAGAACAACACCTAATAATTTTAAATAATTAACACTAGATTTACAGCATGCATCATTTTGAGGTTTATTAAAAGTTTTACTGTTCTTCTTACGTGTGTATGAATTTTCAATTTTTTTTTTTTGTTCTTTACGCCTGCTTTAAATTATATTTCTTTTTCTTATAAAGGAAATATTAGGAATCTGGCAAGAAATTACTTATCCCCCTAAAAGGATACCATGAAAAGGTGTCCGTATACCTAGTATATATAAAATAATAATAATAATAAACATTTTGTTTCGATTGTTCTAGCCTTCTAATAAGAATAGAAATGTTTGTGCCTGGAAACACCCACTTTTATTTATCTGGATTCTTATAAAACACCTGTACATGGTGTATAATTTTAGACATTAAATACTGTAACATTAAAGTTTTGTACAGTATTTCATCACAAAAAAACACAGACCGCAAGCAAAAAAAAAACCTAGTTTACTCTACTATAGCGATAATGTGAATTATAATTAATAAATTATGACTAAAGAAAGCTTTAAAATTTAATAGTTTTATCAATTAGAGGTACATTAAAGTATTTAAACATAATCTATAGTCACTCCGCTACTTTTAAGTTAATTTTTTATATAATGTGAAAAGATGAGCAGAGAATTCATCGCAAAATAGTACATTTGTATCTGCATCAGTATTAATTTAGCATTCCTATAATAGTACCACCTTGCAATAATAATAAAAATAATTATCGGGAACATTTCACACAAAGTACTCTCATAGTAGTGTATTATCCCAAAGTTGGTAGCCAAACAGCACCTATGCAATGAATTGTTAGAGACTAATATACATACATAGATATTTTTAAATAAATACTTAAATATATATTAACATCCAGACACGAAACAAACTCAATTGTTCATCACACAAATGTTTTTCTTGAGTGAGAATATGACCTACGACACCTAACATATGTGACAGTGTTACTATAATTACACCATCGGACTAGTCAATAACTTAGTGTAAAAGTAAATCGTCATATGCATATAATTTGTTAATATATTTCTATAATTAACAATTCAAGAAAATTTCGATTTAGATTAAGGTTGTACATGAAACCATTACTAATGATATTTCATCATGGGGCATATAATCCACATGTAGCAGATAACATGTTAATATATATGAAAACACTTACTTGTGGTACTTGAGTTGACTTGCCGCAACCAGTTTCACCAGTTAATATTAACGTTTGATACTTTTCTAACAAGTACAATATATGGTTCCTGTATTGGAACACGGGTAGCTTTTGTCTCTGCGCCTCTAACGGCAAATGGTGATATCTGTTGTACACAAAATTACTTTTCGAATCACTGTCTATGGACAATGCAGAATCTACGTTAGGATTTAAGAATGTCTCCACTACACCATCTTTATTTCTTACTGGATATAAAGTGTCGTCACCTAAAAATAATAAAAAAAATGTATGAAACTGTATCACTTATAAATGAAACGTCTCTACAATACTTAGACAACAGTTAAGTTTTATTCGCAGTACAACATTAAGTTAAGCGCATTATATCTTAATTTTATTAATTTAATACTTAATATAAGTTTACTATAATATAGCTACACCGTCCTTTCAAATATTAGTAATATTTCGACACCATTAATTAACAGTATAAAATCATTGGTTCGGCTATATTAGCTAATAGTACCGGAAAAATCTCTTTTATTTAATCTATGACAAACACATTGAAATCATATATTTGTTTTAAGTATAATATGTTACAAAACATCAACATACCCGGCCGGACAAACTGAGGTTTTTGGCCTTGCATTTTTATTTAAAAATTCAATTTGTTTGTTTACCATTTAATAGTGAGGTTAGATATAACAGCTAGTGTTGCCAAGACTTTGAGTAAACTTTTCTTCTTCACTAAAAAGTTACCATTGTTTTAAATATACTCCGGTATCGTAATGATTTTTATAGTGCAATTAATTTAAGTAAACCAAAAACATGACAATAGAAATTGTTTATAATAGCTTTAAGCCACATTTTAAAATCGGAATCTTCTAAGCACTGAACGTTAAATATTTTTTTTTTTGGTTTATTTGTTAATATCACTTACACTAATATTATCATTCATAGTTTTCTATATTAAATAATTTTGTATTTAAAGAATATATTAAGTTAATGAATGAAGCAATATGATTCTCCAAAATATGCAATCATTAAATTTTGCTATTTTGATTGGGGATAAGATTTTCCGAAATATTTACGCCATCGGAAACAGAATGCTGCAGTTTTATTAAAAGTATTTTAATTTTGTTTGCGCCTTTGCGCATTTTAAAAACTTGACCGTTATTTTTTAAACCGCTTTTAAATTTTTTTTTTGCAACCTCGATTAAAGAGATTTCAGTTAACTTTTCCCTTTTGCGTTTAAAATTTCCGCAAAACGGGGAAATACTCTTTGGTTGACAGGACAGGTAAAAATGCTTTACGACGTTTAGCACATTACAGTGTTGCCATTTCAATTAGTGATACAATAATATTTATATTTACATTAAAGTTATTCAACATTACGCGCTTGATTCGTTTCCTTATTTACTCTATCAGTAAAAATTCCAGTATGTGACAATCTATTCAATTTGAAGAACTATTTTCCTTCATCAGATATGAAAACTTTTATGCAAATATTATGCAAAACCTGTTCGGTACAATAACTGTTACAGCTAAAAGTTTGTCAGTTGATCTCGGACTTTAAAAAATGCTTTCATTAAAATACAAATTCTTATTGTCTAAAATAATTTAGGTGATAGTTTATTTTTAAATTTCTTGTAAAGATCGAAGACACAAAATAAAAATATAGGCTATATTGTGTAAGGATGTTTTAGTCATGCGTCCGTACTGATGACAAGTGTAATATTGCTTTGGAAAGCAATCTCCACCTAATAGAGTTGTTAAGACTTTACAGTTCAGGAATGTAATGACAGAATGCGGTAGAGGATAGTAGTATTTCGACTGTTGCTGTAAATCCAAGTTTCCTGGGAACTGCACTGCAACCCGTTGAATTTTATTAACTATTTGTTAAATTAAATTAAACAGTGTTCATAATATATGAACTTCTATCTTTACATTAAATTATTATTTATGCATACGCCGGCTACTATGTTATATATTATCAGAAATAGGATACACCACATATATATTTACTACCTATAAATTGACAACAAACCAAAAATTATAATGAATTGTCTAGAATAAACTTGATATTATACATTGATTAGATAGTTCTCTCTAAAATGAAATTATTTTTTGCCTCTTTTGAGAGCTTATGAGGTACGAAAAAGAGTTGATCTTGTTCTTAAAAGTTACTAAATTAAAGATTTTTTTTTAAATCATTTGAATTACTATTTTTTTTTATTAAATCAGTTAATGAATGTTACCTCATAATATTTTTCAGACATTTAGTAAAAAAAAAAAAACAACTGTTTTATTTTTTATTACAGAACACATTTATTACCTTATCAGAAGAAACAGTTATGTAAATGATTTATCTATGTGGGTAATTTCTGTTGGTTGATTTTCGAAGGGTTGTGTCGTAGGTATGTCTGTAGTAGTTTCAATTTTTTTATCGCCGGTTTGGTACGGATAAAAAATACGATAACTTAGATTTGCTTTATCTGTATTATCAGCACGTGGTTTTAGTTCCGTTAATAGCTCATTTTGAAAATTGCTATTAAGTAACTCTGATTTGTTTTCCTCTTTAACATGTATCGGATATGTTACATTGAATAGTTGCTTATGCGTTAAATTTGAATTTAAACTACGAACTGTATCCAATTGTTTGTCGAGAAACGTATCGTTTACTTTCACAAGTCTTGTCTTAACTAAAGCGCCATTTCTAACTATCATCTGTCGCAGCTGGTGTTCATTGACACCCTTCAAGCTTGGCGATACTTCAGCGACCTTGGTCGCGCTCAACAGTTTCCGGTACAGCGTAGCCGGATCAGATCGGAGTTGCGGCGCCTTCCTCAATAAGTCTTCGACGCTGGTCACGAAGGTATCGTACGGCAGACGATACTTGGCGAAATAGATCGGCTGGTAGAGCACGGGGCTCGGACGCCGCAGCAGGTACGTGAGCTCGACGACGCCGGCGCCATTCGGCGTGGGGTCCGATTTAAGATGGTCAGTTGCGCCGACGAGCCGTTGGAGATGACCGTAACTGTTAGTCGCTTGGAGCCGATTCAAGTGTTTGCCGTAAACAACTTTGGAATTAACGAAGTAGGGACTCGCGTTCGCGTACGGTGTCCGGTAAGCCGACTTGAGCTTTGTCAGTTCGCCGGCTCGATTTGATAGTGGACTTGCGGGATCCGCCTGCGCAGCCGATTGGTCGTTCGGCTTCCAATTGTTCGCGAGATAATTTTTTTGGAACTTATTTTGATTTGGCACTATGAATATTCTCTCGACTTTGTTCAATTTGTTCGGATCGATCAGTTGCGGTTTCAGGTCGGGATATTTTGCTTTGTCCGTTACGTCTTGAGATGACTGTTTATGCCGGAGGTTTGATTGCATTAAACTAAATATTGTTTTGATTTTATCATCCCTTGATTTAATCATTGATAACAGAGTATTGACATCGTTGTTTGCCGCTCCAGAAATGTCGTCGAGAGAAAGTTTCTGGCCAGTCGTGTCTCCGTTATTATTGTATAAAAACTTATCAACATTTCCGTTAGGTTGCGCGGTGTTTTTGGGCAGCTTGCCTTCAGCTGGATTAATCGAAACTATCTTTCCGTCATTAGTCACAGTCACAAGAATATCGTCCAATTTCCGGTTAACATCGGCTTGATTAATTCTTTCCGTTTCAGTTATATGTAAACCGTCCTGTACCAAATCACCTCCCGCAATACGATTTAAGTTCAGATTTCCGTTATTAAGGTTCTCCGGTGTGTGATCGGGTGATAGAATTTTCTCTGTTACATGTAACTGATAAGGCGAATTATTGTTTGGGTTAATTCTAGAAAAATCTTGAACGGGCTTTGGATCCCTGTTAAAGTACAGCGGCGAATCGTTGACCGAATACGGTACGTCGTCGTTCCTGGTGACAGTCGAAACCGGTTGAACATAACCATAGCTATTCCGTATCGGTGATATTTCTTTATTATTTACCACGATATAATTTATGAGTTTGGTCCAATCTGTGTTTGATTCCAATAATTTGTTTTCGTTCACCCGATCCTTTCCGTGTACATCATTTTTCTGAATATATTTCTTGTAGCAATCCACGTACGATCTGCAGGTGCGGTAATGGTCTTCCTTTAGGAGGTTAGCATTTTTTAATATATACAGTATCTGTTGCAGCGCCTGTTTACAGCTCAGGTCCCTTTCGCGCGGTAGTTGATAACGAACCAGTATCTTCGTTTTGAGGCCGCCATTTAAATTGCTTTCATCCGACAACTGTCTCAGCGGTTCCGCATTGTCCAACTGGACCGGCCGCGCGTTCGGTGCGTATCCGTCATTCGAAAGTTCGTCACTCCGTCGAATCGTGTCTATGTCTCTGTATTCGTCCGCGCTTAGATTGACTTTGTCCGACAGATCGCTCAGCACGGCGTCTATCTGTTGCAGGACCACGCCAGCGGGACACGGGGCCGGCGGCGGCGGCGCCGCTCCGGGCGCTGCGGGATGCTGTTGAGAAACAATAATCGAGGATGCAGGTACAGTTTTGGTGTGGCACCAAGTCGAGCGGGTCCGAGAAACAACTCTAGACTTGATTAGTGACGCGACTCTAGATTAGATCTCAGGTACTCAGTGCTACAAGGCGAGCAATTAGCTATGTATTATTTCTACATTTATTTATCTTCGCGTAATGGAGGCAGTCAATAGAGCAGTGTAAACATCCTAACTAGCGCCACATTACGGGGAGCAGTATCATTTACAATCGAGTGATCGTTCTCGATCGTTACGTCCTTTCATAAGTTAAAAAAAACCTTTTTTTATACGTTATTGAATACGAAGGATGAAATAAAACTAAATATAAAACATTCGAAGAAGCACTGGCGGTCTCATTCGAAAAAATCTATCTTTTCATTTTACACATTTATAATACACATTTAACCCTTCGCGGGGGACGACTTCGATGTGGATAGATATGCCTGATGCAATAAAATGACCTTACTTATAAACGATACCGTAGAAACATTAATCCGCTGCTGCTGCTGGATTCGGTGAAGTTTGCGCCGTTAGTCTTATTGACGACTATTACAGCTTCATCGAAACTGGCCC
>DWQX01006511.1:0-11252 GCA_018245475.1 Pharmacophagus antenor | reverse complement strand
ATGATCTTGAAAATTCCCTTGTACGCGTGTGTGGTACTTACGTCTTTACGTGTTCGAACGTTGCACAATGGTAATTTCAACGAACGTCATTTTTAAAGCGTAGAGAATGAATTTATTTACTTAATTATTTAATTATACATCCGCACTTATTAGTACAGGCAGGACTTAATCATCCCGGTATCTAAGAGGAAAGAATAATCACGTGCAGGGCATATAAGAATTAAAAATACTATTAAATTAATACAACTATGATGATACAGGAATATTCTTGAAAATAGTAAATTGAATGATATAAATATATTGTATATATCAATAAAAAATTGATTTATATATATATATATTATACAAAACTCCAAATAACGTTTATAATTGTATTCGACAAGTCTACAACAGAACGCAGCTTACGTTAGGGCGGATGGGAGGAATCTGGGCCGCACGCATATTTTAATGAATTAAACATAACATCGAATTGCCTAAACTGTAAGTGTGTTGATTTGATTTCAATTTAAGATTTGTAAGTAACTGTTTCTCCGCAGATGTGTCGATTTTGGGTGGGAAAAAGACTAACTAACATTTTTTTCTTATCGATTATGGGCTAACACTTGGTTTCAATTTCAATTAATGTTAAGCGACAATGAGGCCGTAGACGGCGAAGCGTGTTCGCCCAGAAGACATCCGGCTCTCACGTGTACGACTGTCGGAACACAGCAACGATGACACTGAAAGTGATAGCAAACTGGGTTGGCAAACCCAGTTTGCAAAACCCTTCCACCCTCAAGACTGTACTGCTCCTGTGGCCTGAGAATCGAACCGGGAATCTACACGTTACAAGTTAAGCGGGTAAGCAGTCAGAGTTGTTAAGTTTATGAACAATTAAAATATGAAAACCGGAATTTAATTTTTATTTATTACAAGCGATCAATAATAATGCATTGAACATATTCGTACAAAAACGCCGACCGCAAGTAGTATTGACACGTTCGAGGACAGAGAGGGAATCTGTGAGACTTAATTTTTTTTTCTTTTCGCCCACGGCGCAGGCTATAGTCTTTCGACCATACCGCCTAGTCTTTCGTAGAATTTTTCCTTTAATTATATATTAAGTTCACTTGTGTCTCTGGGACTTAACGTCCAGGAGCGAACGTTTCTGAACGAACTCGTACGTTCTAAAATCATCATAACTTTATTATTTATAAAAAATCTACGTGAAATTTCGAGAAATGAATGAAATGAATAATAAGATGCGTTCTAGATATTATTGGTGAAAAAAAAATATTAATAAAAATTCTTATTTTTTTAACGGACAACATTAATAACGTGCATTAGTTTTTGAAGTTTTTTATTGTCTATTATTACAGCTTTTTATACATAAATAGTTTCAATATATATCACTTGAGTGGGCCTTAACAAATGGCACACGAAACACGAGAAATCTCGTGAACTGTGGAGGAACTGCAAACATTTTTACTCGGTGACCCCATCGGTGTATATAATTTTTTATGGTGATAAAAATACTTGACTTCTCTATTTACAGCTTTATTTTATCATTTACAAATACATGATACAACTGAATACAAGATAAGAATATAAGAAATCAATATAAAAGCAAAATAGTAAATATTTTCTTCTTGACAATAAATCACCATTCAAAATATCTCCATGGCAACCAGGCCGATGCATGTACACATAGAAAAGAGATTGCAGTTCCGCCACAGAACGATCCTTTAAGTGCTAAAAGTAAGTCCCCACGCCGATGTGAATTTTAGAAAGTGTAGAGGACTGATCTTTTCGTCTATGGGCTGACGCTTTGACAATATAAGGTAGGAATGGATCTCGTGTATTATCTATCTAAAGCATTTTCTCTAAGGCCTCTACAACCTACATTGTGTAACATTAAAATTTAAAGCTATTTGAAATACAACAATATCGCAAAATATAAAATCGTATTTAATTTTGAAATCACTTCTTGATATCGTAGATAAAGTATTTATTGAATACATAATAAAACACATTTTACAACTAATTTATGTTAACTGTATACAAAACCATATACTAATAATTAACAAAATAAATACTATGAAAAAAAGGAAAGCTCTAGGTCGTCCTCGACTGATAAAGATAAATTTAATTTTTTTACAATATTATATATACACCTAACAATATTTTAACAATATATTTTTATGCTTTTTATAGTCAGTCGTCACACGACTATTTTCGGCGTGATTTTTTTTTTAATATTATTAAGGTTAGTTCTCGAATAAGTCTCCAGCGGATCGGAGAATTCAACATTTTTATTGAATTTTGAATCTCAATATCAACCATCATCCTGCCGCCATAACAGTATTGCTTCGTTCCGGCAGTCATTAATTTTTTTTTTAAATACATGTGTGAGCCAGATCATTCTGAGCGCTCGCTTTACCACATACAGCCTTATTTAATTATCGTCTACACCCATTGCCAATGAAATAAATATTAACGTTCAATTTTAAGATTCATTTAAACTATAGTCTAACTTCGACTATTGAGCGACTTTAAGTTTAATTAAAAAAAAACTTAACTGATATAACTATAAATATAAACCAATAACTACGCCTTACTGTAACATGAGAATGTAATTTAGTTGTTATATTAGCGAACGAAACAAGCGTAAATTATTTTTTTTTTGTTGGTTTCAATGAGTCACGGAGTCACGGAAATTGACGCTTTTATCGATTAATTAGCAACTAAACTTCGTTGAAACATCTCGATTCTCTCTCATTTCACTAACGCGCCTAAGGAATATCATTTAAAAAAAAATCGTACTCAATATGCATGCAAACTGCTAACGCCAATTATATTTTGTAAAATCGTTTACTTTTACGATTATTATAATAATTTAACTTTTTTTTATTTTATACGGTTTTGGAAAATGTGTAAATTTGTTCCAGACTATCACAACGAATGGCTTACGCTTTATTCATTTACATCTTTCACGACCGTATGGGGGAGAAGAGGGGGGAACATTGTTTGCTTAATTACATTTGTGTGCGTAATTGACAGCTATTCAGTACTTTGTTGGTGTCAAATGAATGCTTTCCGTCGCTAAACAGGAGTAGGCAAAGGTTATTGCAATACAATTGAAATATTATATAGTGAATTAGTTTACTAGGCTAATGAATCTATCGGGCCTAAGATAAGTCGCACGACGCCGCCGATCAACGGGGGTGTGCGAAAGCGTTTCTGGGGTCTTGCCGTAGACCAGGGATCCCCAAACTATTTTGGACAAGTGACACCTTTTCCAAAATGAACTGTCACCTCAGACCCCCATGGTCGAATTACCTACTTTTAAGATCAGCACCCTTTTTCACAATGGTTCGCTAACTTAAAACAGCTGTTACCGAGTTTTTTTTCATTCTGACTTAAGTCAATAGAAGCAGATTTAGCTCGATATCAACCACTTTGGGAATCCCTGCCGTAGACCATGCAAAGGAACTTCCTGGAGGTACAACTCTTCCTCGTCCCAGCGGCAATAAATAAGGAGGCATTTATCACCTGTAATATATAAAATAAACGGCCAAATGTGTGCCGGACGCGCACCGCGAACGGTTCCGTACCATAAACGCCTATAAAGTAACGTATATATCTAAATATCTTTTTTTATTTCATTTATTTTTTGCTATAGTGGCAATAAATATATACAATCTGTGGAAAATTTGATTTTTATCCTATTTCAGTTCGTGAGGTAGAGCACGCTAATAAACGGAGAGACAGACAAACCGACGGAGGTGTCCCGTACATAGGGTTCTGCTTGTCATCTTCCGGGTACAGAACCCTAAAAAGGCTAATATTAACTATCTGATATCATTAATTGACATGCGTAATGAGTTGCTATGTTTAACACTAGACCTGCAAACACTTTTTATGGCCACCTCTCCCAGTCTCTTATAAATAACTCTGAGCATTATTGTATTCATATTTTCACCGTTTCGCAATAAAATGTATAGAACAGTGCTGCCAGATGCAGTGTAAATGAATAAAAAAAAATTAGAACGCATTTTAGCATACTGAACTATTTATCAAGGGGTCGGTACAACAGTTTACGAAACACGCGCATCAGTGTTCCCGTGACGTCGCGACTCGGCGACGAGGCGGGACACCGTGGTGGTTTCAGTGGGTGGGACGCCCTTTTCAGAGCAGGAGACCCACGCAGGCCCTTCCTTCCGCAGGGGGGTATCGCGCGTAAATGCGTTTCCACCACGTTAAAAAAAAAGGGGGGGGCTAAAACTGAGCTAACACAACTTTGCTGCAGCCATGATGAGCTCGTTCTTAATATTATATTATTCTTTCTATGCTTAACCGTAGCCTAGAGTTAAGATGAAACGGCAACGCAGCAAGCGGCGTCAAACTGTTTAATACAAATGACGATACCAAGGTCTTTTTCAAACGTTGAAATTTTTTTTTTTTTTTGATTGTTCATTTTGATCGGTTATGGGCTAAGACTTGCCCTCGATCTCACCTGATGTTAAACGGCAATGAGGCCGTACATAGTCAAGAGTATGCGGTCAGAATACATCTGGCTCTCATATGTATTACTGCCGGAACACAGCGATGCTGTTAGGCCGACGGATTAAAATTGAGGGTAGCTAGCCATGCGGGCATGAATAACGCTACCATTATCCAGACTTCTGTACCCCGGGAATCGAATCCGGGACCACCACTAAACCACTGCGCCACAGAGGAGTTCTCAAGGACACTATTAGCGTCTGTCATCTATATGTGTCTATGTGGACTAGTATGACAAGATTGAAAACATCAATCACAGCTTAAGCAAAGTATGCGGTCGGAAAAGGAAGTTGGTATAAAAGATGCAATTAAAACGTATTAATGCCTTGCGCAAACTTCTCTGAACCCGGCAGCAGCAGCAGTATGATCGCCTTGAAGCAATCCCGGCACTAAGTTTAAGTGACTATAGTTTTAATACGCAAAGCGCTTATAAGCCTAGAATTGGTCTATTGATTCTACTCGTGAAATCGGAAAGATATAATAAAAAATATTAATAATAATAAAAGACATCCTTCATTACTCTATTATATCCAACAAATTTGCCGCTGCCGCTGCTGGATTCGGTGAAGTTTGCGCTGTTAGTCTTTTTGACGACTACTACAGATTCATCTAAACTGGCCCACGGATCCGGTGATCCGAGGGCTCTCCACTATATCACTGAGCAGAGAAGCTGGCTTAGCGTAACTGTCAAGTGGCGAGCTACGTGATAGTCGAGGTCGAGGCGCGGGCCCCAACCGCGGCTATTGTTCGCCTGTGACGCTATAGGCGGGGGCGGGAAGTTCCCGGGTATTCGGGTGTAACGAGTATACGCGGTGTTCGACCTTTGTTTCGATCCGACAAATTTAAATGACGAGACAAATTTACATTTATAATATGTGTATAGAATCAATTAATGGTGTTTATAAAAATGTAAGGCATATTTTTAATTAAAAAAAAAAACTGAATACCGCATTTTTATGATTTGATAGAATCTACGTGACAACTTGATCTTTGTGAAAGTGGAGCGACGTCCTTGGAACGTAACTTGGGCAGAAGGTAAGTAATCACTTGTATTGCAATATTTTAAAAATCACGTTCCGCTAAAGGTTAACGAGCGATTTTATAGGTCAATTAGATGACGTCATCGATTCGTAAGTGAAGACGAGGGACTTAGTGGTTAGCACGACCGATGAGGTCTAGATTCCGAAACCTTTATGCGAACACGTTTGCAGTTCACATATTATAGAATAGAATAGACTTTATAACAAAAACAAAATAAAATACATATGAAACAAAATAAAAGAAAGTATCTGTTACAATTAGAGCGAAATAAAAGAATACGTTAGCAGTGCAAAAGGCGGTCTTACTGCTGAAAGCAGTCTCTTCCAGACAACCTTAGGTTTGATATTTAGTTTATAGAGCTAAATATGGTGTGTAAGTATATATAAAATAAGAAGAATTGTTGATTATATTTTATATTACATATAAAAATACGTACATAAACATATACTTAGATACACTCATATACATGTATATAAATATTGCTTGTAGTAATTATAGTAAGTGCTCAAAGAGATAGGTAATAATTTTTTAAAAGCCTCTTAAATTCTAATTGTGACTGTGCCCTTCTTGCTGTTAGGGACAGTTCATTCCATATTATGACGGTTGATTAATATAATCCGAAACGTAATAGTAAAATCGCTAATTTCTGCTTTTTTAATCGTAAATATTACGTATAAATTACGAACTGTGAATCACGACACGTGGCGTCTTTGGCTGTTATGGGTTAGACAGTACAACGTCGAAACTGGAAGATATTGAGATGGTAATATTCGCGATTAAAAGAAGCGGAAACGTGTTCGCGCAGAATACTTCAGCTCGCAATGTTGTTATGGCGGCAGATTGACATCGCGGCTAGCCAGGCCGGTTCAAAAAACCCTACCACTACCCAGTCTTCATTACGCCTGTGGCTCGGGAATCGAACTTAGGACCTCCGCATTATAAAGCAAGCGATAAACCACTGCGCCACGGAAATAAAAGTCAAATGCCATTTCAGTTTAAAGACCCAAACTACTTTAATGCAAATACTTCCCACAGTCGATATAAGAAATAAAGTTATTCAATTGACTATTTATTCATGTTCGATATAAATCACAAGCGGTCACGAATATGTTTGAAAATTGCACAAAGTTCGTTCAGACGCTCCCTCACGTTTTCCGACCTACCCGCACATATTACACGACAGGCAAACGTTTGAGACACGTATATTTACTAATGAGCCGATTAAACCCTTTCACGGCTAGGAACGATTACACTTGATTTTATAGATATAAATGATTATGTATGATAATATATACAAAGAAATAATACTATGGTATGGTCACTCAAAACATAAACAGTTATAGAAATAATTTAGTGTATATATAGCTTGGCAATAAAATATCTAAATAGATGTTTGTTAGTGAGAACATTTACATTTTATTTTGAAAGAATATCGTTGGTGAAATGATTAATCACTATGATTGTTTCATGGATCATTTCAACAATGTTGATTCGATTTATCGAATTTAATTATTGTTGAATATAAAATTATAAGATCATTTTCGAACGTAAAACTCTCTTTACCTTTTTAAAATGTTTTCATACGTTAATTGTAAGAAAGATTTCAAAATAGTAGAATTAGTTTTTAAACACATTTGACAAATAAATAAATGCAATGCATTAAGAAACATGTTTTTTGCCAGTGTGTGTGTCATATAAGATTTATTTATTCATATAGATAAAATGTTTAATTATGGTATTAAACGGTAATAAGAATTACTGTTCAAGGTTTTATTTTTCCAGTCTTAATTTATTAATGAGCATTTCTATTTAGGTAACAAATTCATTAAAAGTATATGAAACTATTTTAAATTTCACTGACAAAGCGATCAATAATAGTTCTGTTTTTGAACGTATCAAGCGCCATGACAACGTAAATGTATGAGGTTGACAATTGAAATTAAATTATTGACCGAAAATTTGTGTATTGATCTAACAACAGGTAAAAGAAACTTATGTTAATATAATAATGGAAAAAGCGTTTGAAATTCAGAGAAACGCCCGGGATAACGTCAAAACGTTGCAAGCGTATATGACTGACTTGCAAAATTGGGAAAGCGTGATGAAACGTAAAGAGGCAGCGCTTAACGGCGATTTTGTGAAGGTTTAAATCATTGTATTAATGTCTGTATTGATGTTTAAGTATTATTTTGCATTTATATCAGTTCTTATAATAGTTTAGCTTAACGTAAACATTTAGAGATATATTTAACGCATAATTTATGGCATTGTATATACAATTTATTTTTTCATTTATGCTATTATTTATTCTGTACTCTTAGCTTTTAAATGCAATTAATAACACGTTTATTAAAAGAATAATCATATGGGTAGGATCTTCCTCCAGTCAGAAGTAAAGTGAAACCGAAGAGAGAGAAATTGGTACCGAAACGAAGACTCCAGAAAAGAATTGCGTCGGCTGATTACAAAGCGTGGGAAAAATTCGACGTCGTATGTAGATGTTTCCATTATTAGCATGTATTCCTAAATCTATGAACAAATTTTTAGTTTCCTTCTGTTTATTGATATTATTTTTTTGGTATACAAATAAACGACTCAATATAAAAATATTAAGTATATGTTTGACATTAAGTTATAGATTTTTCTAAAGCTTACAATCCTTGCAAAACTTATTATTGTTTTCTGAAGATGTTTATTCTAAATGTAAAAAAAATACAAATCATTGCTACATTACCCTTAATGTATGCATCTAAATAAAATGATTTTTTATTTTTTAAAAAAGTCTATACCCCTGTATTGTCTTGTGACCTATGTTATTTATATACCTATGTTAATTAAATAAATTAATTAAGTTGGAGTTAGTAGTTTAGAATATGGTTAATATTTAAAATAACATACAAGTATCTTATTGAAACAGAAGATTATCCTGATGAGTAACTCATTCATTATCCTAGAGAGTGAAGGTTAAATTTTATATTTACCTATGTAGTTTAATAATGACTTATTAATTTACTTTTCTCAATGTTTCTTCTGGTTCTTTCCATTTTAAACATATATTGAGTTTATGAATGTATCATAAGTTAGTCTATGATTGATTGCTAAAAATTTTTGTACTAAGGAAAAAGCATGTGAGGACATAGACATGGCGGAAGTTGGACCCGCATCATTGGACAGTAAACAAAGCCAAAAGGACAAAGAGGACAAACTTAGGGAGGAAGCGCAGTATGAGAAAGAACGAGTAAGTGTAATTTTGTTTTTTTCTTAACGGTTATAGGCTAAGAGTTGACCTCTGTTTCGCCTGATGTTAAGTTACAATGAGACCATATATGGTGAAGCGTGTTCGCCAGATTACTGCTGGCTCTCCCGTGTATGACTGCCGGAATACAGCAATGCTGTTATGGTGGCTGATTGACATCAGGGGTGTAAGCTAGCTAGAGGTATTAAAAAAATCCCTATGACACTTTTCTTTCTGTAGCCTGAGAATAAAACCTCATACTTGGCAAAGTCAGAGGGTAAAACGCTGTGCTACGAAGGCTGTCAAATATTGTGCATAGTTATTCTAATGTATTTCTCTATACTTATTCAATATATTCTAATGATATAAACACCAGGAACTTTTTTCTGATATTGTATAATTAGTTTAGAGCAATTCGTATAATGTTACTGAAGATGTGTAAAATAATTAAAATGGTTCTAACAATGAAATTAGATTTTTAAAATTGTGTAGTAAAAAATGCTTAAGGGAAAATTACTCATACCTGGTTATGAGATTACAGATGGCCGATTACCACTTTCTGAATTGTTAAATTAATATAGAAAATGTAATAAAACTAGTGTTCGTTATTTTATTTCTTTAGATGTTTGAAGTTTTTTTCAACATCATTGCATTATAATGCAATGATAATAATATTATTGATTTATGTTGAAAGTCAGCATGCCATGTGAATGGTGATATGGTATACACAATTCACATATTTTAACTCACATAACAGTCATGATTGTTACATTTAATATAAATTAGACTTTATTCAAGTTGACATAAGTAAGTTTTGACGCTGTTCTCAATATGAACAATAGCAAATTTTTGGGATATTACTTTGCTTAGAGATGATTCATTATACAATATTGTGTAATATTAATGATATTGCACAGAGATGCTATTTCACTCACTAAATTGATCTAACAGGGCATGTACTATAAGATTACTTGCATATATTAAATGTAGAATTCTTTATTTCCCATAATAACATTATACATTTATATAAGAAATCATTAATCTTTAAGTTTATTATTGTTTGTCAGCTAAAATAGTGGGTAATACAGTGCTGTAGATGTACTAATAGAGATTTTTTTTTATCTACCACTGCTGTCTTAAATGCTGTAAAATTTACACCATTCAGACATTAATGTAATCCATAAATACAGCAATAAACAAATAATACATTCTATATCTTTTTATTATCTCTTTAAATGTATTCAGGGAAACACTTTTGTGAAGCAAGAAAAATGGGATGAAGCAATATCCTGCTACAACAGAGCCATAGATTTGTACAAAAATGATGCCATTTATTACGCAAACAGAGGTCTGTGCTACCTTAAGAAAGACAGGTGAGATTTCATCATCATAATTTAATCCGACCTATCACCACAGACTGTATCTCCATTTACCATTCAGTGGGATCGTGGTCTGGCACTTGTCTATAAAAAAAATTATTGAGTCTGTACATATCATGTAAGTCACATTTTAGATATAATGATAGGTTACATTTAAATAATGTTGAATGTAATGCGATCATATCATAATAAAGACAATTATTTTAATCATGATTACTAAAGAAATTATTATATTTAGGGTATTATGTGAATAATTGAATGTAATTGCTGTTTTAGCACCAGTCGCGGTGCAATGGTTTATCACTTGCATTATTTTTTATTAAATGGACATCCCTGGATTCGGTTCTGAAGTAGAGGAGCTTGGATGATTGTAGTGTAAAAACCATATCAATATTAACCTCTTGGCTTTCTTTTTAGAATCCGCCCAACTAGCTATCATCCACAATGTCAATATGCCGCTATAATAGCATTGCTCTGTTCCAGCAGTCACACATGTGACAGCTAGATGTATTATTGTTAATATCAAAGGCGTACACGATTCGCCATCAGCTTTATAATCATGTAACATCAGGTGAAATTGCGGTGTTAGTGTTAACAAAGTGTTAGTCCATAACAGATAAAAAAGAAACTTGCTATCGTCTTGTCAATCTACCATCGCGACATTATTGTCGAATTTTGATAGTCTTACGTATGACAGTTAGATTATTCATAATGTGCAAATTTCACCATCTACATTTACTTTGTCATATGATTGTAATAGTAACATTTTGTAGGCATGTGATTACATTAACTTAACGTTTCGCAGTCTACACCAAGCAGAGAAAGACTGCACTGAGGCGTTGAAATTGGACGCGACGTATGTGAAGGCGCTGCAGAGACGTGCCTCGGCCAGGGAACGGCTCGGTTCACTTCGCGCTGCCACGTTTGACCTCAACGAAGTCCTCAAGCTGGAACCCCACAACATAGCAGCCAAGCGACAACTCGAAGCAATCAAGATGCGCATGGGCACGAAGGGGGTAAATGTTTTGCTTTATATATATATATATATATATATA
>DWQX01006510.1:0-11254 GCA_018245475.1 Pharmacophagus antenor | reverse complement strand
TTTATGTCACATAACAAGTTCCCTATTTAATAAGGTAAATAAATAATTTTTAGAGCACTAACTTTTGGAGTTTTATTTGATATTGTAATTTTTTCAAGGTGGTCTCAAACTTTTGGCCGGCAGTGTACATGAACACATATACATATATGTATAAATTGATATATAGGTGAAAACGACGAACTTGGTGAGGAAATTAAGGACTGTATGTAATTTTAATAAATATATTGGATAGCAGAACTCACTTAGCAAACCAGCGAAATAAGACGACAAGCGAATTTTGGACAATATGGACACTTTACAAAATTATTTTAAAATAGTAACAAATAAAAAAAAAGGTTACAAATATAGAGTCCATAATAATAGGAAAATATATCATATTAACTATGCAATAAAAATATGTACAAAAATGTATAAAATTAAAATACATGTATGGTTTTGCATAAAAAAAAACTAAAACCGCAACTAGTTATCCGACGTACGACTTTAAAATAGACTAGAGTTTTTGAAAACGATTCCGTTATGTGCTTGTATAATATCATCAGGTAAGGCGTTCCAGGGGCGTGTGTACTGCACGTTAAAGGATGAATTAGAGAAGTCGGTACTGTGATTAGGAATTTTTAGTTTTTAAACGATTTAACGAGCAAGTTTCGTGTTCACGTGAAGAGATTTTCTATTGTTAAGACAGTTTAGTATGTGAAGCTGAAGAGAGAACCTTTAAAATAGAGTAAAGTTAATACTTTAAAGGCATATTACCAGGCTCCTGTTAATACAGGAGCCTGGTGATATGCCTTTGACGAATAAGAAGCCAGTTATTTTCGGTACGATTATCTACAGCGTCCTTTTGACTTGTAGAAAGTAACATTTGCACACTATTATTTGCTAGTAGAGTCCTGCTCGCTGTGTTAAACCAAGATAGTATCTTTAAAGAAGTATTTGCCGCCAATACATTACTTATTAAAAAAAAATAATAAATAGAAATTATCCAACAATATAAAAGAACTCTTACCAAGTTTTCCAACAACCTCCAGATAAATTCGTTCCGTTAACAGGTTACAAACCTCTTTACTTAGTTTCCCATCGTCGATGTTGGAATGTTTTCTTTTAATTTATTTGGGATCATGTTCGAGATATATTCTTTCTAATTAAGAAAAAAATCGTTAAAATATTATGTAAAATAACACAAGCATCGTAGTGTCCTCCTCCTTGTCGGTTGAAAAAGGTGTGCATGGAATTAAGAACGGCGTTCTTTATTATTGTCGGTAAAATATATTAGGTATTTGGGATGTGATGACGAAGAAAGTGAATGATAGTGATAAAGATTTCTCGTGATACGCGTCATTTTTTTTATCGCCATTGGGCTACTTCAATTTTCATAGACGTTAATGGACAATGAGGCGGTATAAAATGAAGCGTGCTCGCCCTGATTTCCTTGGGCTCTCACCTATATGTCTGGCCGAAACATTTTAATGCTATCATGGCGGCAGGTTGACAATCGGAGTGTTAACGAGCCGGGTACGAAAAAAAGCTGCCAAATTCCAAAGACCCACTATACTTGCGTTCACAAAGATACTATTCATGGCGTATTGAACGTCGGACCTCCCTATCTCGAGGTAAACGGTGAACCACTGCGCCAACGGAGCCTGTCAAGCATTACAGTTTTACATCAAACGACGCGCATAACATTAACCCTGAGTTTAATTGCCACGGTCAAAAAATGATGGCCAACTTCGTATGTTTTTTTTTTCTAATTTAATAATATTCAAGCGTCGACAAGCAGGGTCTTGGTTCAGCGCTTATATTTAATGTATGACACAACTTCGTATTGTGCGCTCCCATTTTGATGACGCTTTTTCGATCTTACAATTAATATACAATCTACCCATATATCGTTCAAATTATTAATTTTTAATGAAAAAAAAAATGCATCCGCTCATATTAAAATATATATTTTTTTCAATTTATAGTGGATTGACACACTTGACGGTAATATAGTTTTTCGAATATCAATTCATTGAATAAATTGAAATTATTATTTTAATTTTACACGGCTAGAGTAGAAATTGGTTTTAATGTATTTTTTTTTTCATTTTGCTAGCAAGGCTCTTACGAAGCCGGGAAAATGTAAAATGATTAAATAACTGCCCACGATTTGTGTCCACTTTCTAATTGACTTCGTTTCTAAAAATTTTCCTTTTGAAGTTTCCTAACCAATCGATCAAGTTTCTCGATGAAATAAATTGAACATTGCCTTAACGGACATTTTTTCACGGCTTCCTTTTCAATGTTTCTTTAGAAAAAAATATATCGCAAAGTTGCCATATAATATGAAAAAGAAATTGAAAATTTGGACACAACACAATTTGCGTTTATTATCATATTTTAGATTACTATTTTTGTTATTATTGATCTGTAATCTTATCATTCTTCTAAAATAAAGATTAAAAAATTGGAAATGGTGGATTTTTTTCAGCTGTTATATGAAAGTTTAAAATATAACAAAAAAAGTTACATTAAATTTTAAAACAATTTAAAATTTAACGGGAAAGATAAGAATATAAAAATATAAAAATGTTAAAAATATGAAGAGCGTTGAAAAAAATTTCGCAACTTGTCTCAAAACTTTTCCGCGTACTCCTTTATATTTTAAACAACCTCAAAATACACCGGTTGCTATGTATATGCGGTGTGACTAAACCATTCTCGTTTTTATGTTAAACATTTTAACATGAAATTAAATTAAATCGTATTTCGTACAATCGTTCACAAGCACAAATGTGTAAAGAACGAAAATGGATAAGACTATTTATATTTAAATTTAAATTTTATTTATTTTTTGAAATCGGCTCTTTAATTTAAATATCGTGTAAACATTCGTATGAACAGTTTATGTGAAGCTGTAATTTAAATATTTCAATTTCATTTACTTGTAAAGATTTTTTTTTCATCTTGTAAAGTAAATAATTACATCAAAAGGTTGATGTTTCGGTACAAGAAGCACGGTATTTAGGACTAATAGCACGTTTAATTATCTTGTATACCTAGTTGGAATTTTGCAGTCCTATTAGAAATATATCAAGAAAGAAATAGATTTATTCGGTACTACAAACATGGATTGTATATAGGAACAAGTTACATCAATATATAATATTAAAAATTTACATAAAATAGCATCGAAAAGGCGCCCAGCTCAGCTAAAAGCTGCAGCATAACTGCACTACTGATTTTTAGCTGGGGCCAGAGCTATCAATGCCTATAAAAAAGATTCTAGTCTAATAGAGAGTGGTACGGTTACATGTACATTAAAATCTGTAATGTAATATAAAAATCGTTATATGTACATAATATATTTGATATATATTAGGAAGCAAGTTATTTGGCCATGTATATGTTTTAGACAGAGGTCGGATAAGTGCTTGATATTTCAAATTCATAATTAAAAATTCATAAAACTACACACACATACGCACAATCTTACACATTTCAAAATGTAGTCATCGCTTAACTTTTTGTCGAAAACTCAAGGTGGTCAAGTTCGTGTGGATTATTCAAAAATTCGTTGTTTTAATAAAAAACAAAAATGCATCCTTTGACGTAATAAAAATGAAAAACAATAATTTCAAATGGAATATTGTTTGTATTAATAAAAACTATGTATATGCGACTTTGTTCGCGTAGAATTCAAACAATTTACAATCGATGTGACAATAATGCAGGAGCATTACTCCTATTTATTTCACACCAATAGTTACGTTAGATACTTAACAAATATTTAGTTTCCCATACAAGTATTCATTAATTATAATTGTGTTAAAAAGTTATCTGTATTATTCTATACTTACTATATACTCATACTATCTACCTTTATACTAATTCTTGTCAATTATTCAATCGGATTATACGTAAGTAGGCAGCGAACTGACACTTTCATTGTGATATAAATGTGTATATAAATACAAATATAGAAACAGAAACTGACATATTAACCACATAAGTGGTTAACATGTCAGTTTTGCAGTTATGAACAGCGATTGTATAAGGAAATATTTTTTTCTGATTCGAATGGCGAACTGACTTTTATTATTAACATAAATAACAAGTAAATTTTCTTATTAAAATTAAAAAAATAGTCGCCTAGCATATTTTTCGTTAAACCTTTATGATCGTTAGCACTATTCTAAAATCATATACACCTATCGATCGTGACATTTTTTATTTTAATTAACATTTATATTTTTTTTTATTACTTTTTGTATAACACAAATTAAAAATATTAATCATAAATTAAGAAAATAATATTGCTAGGTCCAGTTCGACTTTTATTAATTTTTTTTTAGTCTAAAATATATTTTCTTAGTAGTAATTTGTTTTTCATTTTGTTATTTTATACATATTTATGATAAGATGTCGTAAATATATAATAATTGTCGTACACTTGACCGAATACTAAATATAAAGTATACTTGAAAATTTTTCCTAAAACGTATATCCTTGCATTTTTGACATTATAAATTTATTCCGAGGCAATGTTATATTTTTAAATTATAGGCATGGGTTGGCCCTGGTTCGGAAATTTGTTTTTTTTTTTTATTTGTGAATGACGCGCGACGTTAGATTTGAAATTAAACATGCGCACGTGATGTTTCACAGCGCCAGTATGAATTACAATTAAAAACCTGTTTGTGTGAGTTTTTATACATAATATTTTTTTTCAAGTACAAACTTACCATTCAATATAGCAGAAATGAATTAGCTAAACAGTTAATAATCAAAGAAACAATTTAATACAGGACGTTTTATATTTAATGTGACATTTCATTTGTGCATTTCGCCATTTTATAAATATTTATATAGTCAACAAGACGTAAGTAAATACTTTTGTGTTTCAACACGTCGAGCGCAATGCGATGCAGTGTAAACATTCTAACCAGTGCCTCAAAGTTATGGTCAAGCGTGTTACTTGGCACTACGTCTCAATGATGCAGTGGTTAATCATTTGCTTTGTAATACGGTGGTCTCAGTTTCGATTATCGGTCTATATATGTAGTGGCGCTTGGATGGTCGTAGGCTTTAATTGAAGGCTGGCTACCACCCGCAGCACGGTATCGCCGTTTTCCGCCAGTCGTACATGTAAGCCTGAGTATTCTGGGCAAGCACGCTTCACCATCTACGGCCTCATTGCCGCGTAATGCCGCATTAAATCGAGGTCAAGTGTTTGTAATTACAGGGCAAGACAATTATACAAACAGTTGATAAATGTTGTATGTGAAACCAAAAAGTGTTTCTTCAATGAATAAATAAATCACTAGTTAATATAAATCAGTTATATATTTATTGTAATTTTAATTGCCGATTATTTATTGTAATTGTCGAATAATTTTATTACACTTGTCCATTTATTTAAAAAAGGCTCCTTTTTTATTACAAAGAGTTTAAGAAGAAATATGAGGTTTATATCAAAGCCGGAAAGTGTTAATTGGACAGATTTAAATTTTTATATCGCTTTTACGAACCAATTATGATACATTTTCTTTTTAATTTAAGGTCACAAGAAGCTTTTATGAAAGTACGAAACGAATGATAATTTCTTGTTCTATCATAAATGATAGTGTTAATGGAAAAAGGACGTATTGTTGCACATTATAAGTGCATGTTTACATTAACTCTGTAATACAAGTTTCGTTACGTAAAAATGGTTTGTTACAAAAATAGTTTTAACAAAAAAAAATCATGCATTTACTTAATTAAGCTTGGTTCAAAAATAAACGTTCATATTAAACTTTACGTAACCTTGTTAAAGGTTTTAATGTAATAGGTGACAGAAACAGTATTATCCAAGTTTGTTTTATTGTTTTATAAACGTGCAAACTTAATCTTTCGTGTAAAATCTTCAAGCTCCTTAAGTTAACAAGGTGTTATAATTAATATCTATTAATATAAATATACTTTCGTATTAACAAGCCGGTTTTCGCTCATACAGCACGCTTGCAAAATAATTATCTTGCACTAATGATAATTGTATAGAAAAATATGTTTAGTAATATTATCCACGTAAACCTAACTCCATTACATTTCATTGTTACTTTATGGTCAAATATAAAATCTGCATTATAATGCACGATGAAAACTGTTGTTGGCATTATTGTGAATCTACACGCTGATGTAACTGACAATTATGTTTTACTACCCTAAGTGGCTTATTTATGTACATGGAGTAGAAAGAGGAATCCGTAAACCATTAACAAGTCGTTAGCTGCTACGCTTTGTATCTCCTTTAGTGAATTTCTGAGGTCATAAGACTCTTACATACGTTGATGTATATTAGCCGTTTATTTTCAGACGGGCTTATTTATTTAGACATTTACTTTAGATAACGTAGACTGATTAAGAACAAGACACGTTTTTTTAAATTTACCCACAATTAATATTATAGTCGTATATAGTAGTAGAATGTAGTACACCACAAATTGGATTCGACTACAGATTAAAAATTGTCAACCCTCAAATAAGGTGAAAACACCAAAATATCAATTTTCAACCAGTAAACATTATTTGACTCTTTGTGTGATTTCGATTATTCTATTTTATTATAATGAATTAAATCTAGTTATCAAGTAGTTGGTTCCGTAGAAAGTTGAAGTGATCATAATCGATTAAATTATTAATAATTAAAAATCAAACAAAGTAGAAGGTATCGTTTTAGTGGATTTAATTTACGTACCATAGTTAAATTCATTATATCATTCGCTACAGATCAATCAACCGAGCGGAATGCGTCCAATGTTTCCAGCTCTCTGATTGCACATTGCTTTGTATTATAACTGCTTACGTTTACATTTGAGCGCACTGCGTAGTCCTGCGACGGCTCAACGTTTACACGAATCTCTGACACGAATTACTGGCACTCACAATACCGAGTTACAAAGGGTGAAAGGCTAACTTGACCGCCTACATTGCTTTTAACAAACTGTCCGTAGCGTATCCCTTTGCGGCTATCCCTTGGAAATTTTTATGTAATTATTTCGTTTGTTATTTTTATCATACGACTCCAAGAGTAGAATTTAAATTTAATGCATGTAACACAATGCATACGATCAATCAAACGCAGACGTGTCGGTCTTATAAACTATTTCAATAATAGTTCTTGTTGTTTATTAGACTTTTCAGCCCTCGACATAGATTAGCTAAAATGTAGAGTGCACGTTGTAAAATTTATTTATCATCACGTATTACGTAACCACTTAACATCAGACGAGATTATGGTCAAGCACTAGCAGATAAAAGATTAAAAAAAAAAATATTCAACATACTGTTCACAGATAATAATTATACACTAGTTATTTCTAGTTGCTTATATAAAATGGTGGTAAGTATTTATATAAAGGTGTTTTCGATAACTACACTCTATTTTTGTTATCAATCAGTACCACAGATAGAGAAGCATTGATGAAATTTTAATAATGTAATTTGCAAGGAGATAATATTGTAAATAATTCTTTCCTGTTCTACTGGATACCAATAATAAAAAATCGCTTTGTGTATAGTAAATATATTTACAAAAATACAATGAATGTAATAATAGCGTATTGCATTCATCTAAATATGATATACACGTATTATCAAGTTTTTTGTTTTATGCCAGACAATGCTTTTGATAATCGAAAAAAAAAAAGATAATTCTCAAGTTTTTCCTTTTTCACGTACGACCACATTGTATATCATAACTTATTATCAAGTAGTTCGGTTTTCCATGGAAATTAAAAAAAGAAATCGTCCCTAATACAGGGAAACTAGGAAAAATAAATTTTCAACCAGTCAGTTCCGGTTAAATCTTTTCGCGTTATAATAAAAATAGAAATACTGTATTTATAAAGTTAAATAAATATTATTAATAATTTAGGTATACTAAAAAGAATGCAACCCAAATGTAAAAGCGTAATAAATGGAAATCGAAACAATAAAAGAAAATTGAAGTTGATAGTTAAGAAGAATAGTGATATAATTAGCAAAAGAATAGTTTAATAATTTTCCATATCTACTGCTGCTAGATTTGGAGAAGTTTACTCTGTTAGTCTTTTTGATGACTATTACAGCTTCATTATCCACTAAATTACACTGGCCAGAGAAGCCGGCTTAACCTGTTTCCATATCTAAAACGTTCTGACCTTATACAGCAATTGTTTTGTTAACAGCAACACTGTCTTCCAAACTAAATGCCTATTTGCATACGATCACGTCTTTATGGTCATTGTTAAGATACTCCATAATACCAGCACGATACAATACGTTGAGATAAGTTACAAGTAATAAATATTTATAGCTACTTTGTGGGCAATTTTGTACTCAAATGCCTTTCATTGTTGGCGTTTAATGTGGTTCGGCTGATGCAGACCGTATTGAAATATATTCATCTGCCACTATTTCTTACATATTGTATTTTTTTTAAAGAAGGTATAGGCTATTACAATAATTTGCTTAAGATTTTGTATACAATATTAGGTCATAAATGATAATGTATTGTTTTCTCCTCAATATACATGTGCATATTTCTGGCGTTGCCAATATATCATCAATTCAATAAGCAAATATATCTTGTTTTTGTATGAATCGCGCTGTAGTCAGTAATACTACTGGGACAATAAGGCCCAGGACGAAACATTTTAACAGGTGTCCGTACGTGTTGCGATTGTTTACTAAAATATGCTAAGAAATAAGCTAGATTAGCTAATTTGAAATTAGAAATGTAATAGAAATAAACAAAATGTTTAGAAATAAGTAGTTTTAAGGACATGTAAATAAAAATACTTGGGACTTGTTTTAGTGAAATAAAAAAAATAGTATAATGTATGGAAGAGGAGAGAGTGTTAGGTATATGAAAGAGAAATGGAAGATGAACAAAAAATGTACACTGAGGTCTCTGACCACACAGATTAGGGGAACAAGATATAAAAAAAAATAAACCAGATGCGATGGTGGCTGATCATAGGGTTTGAATACGACGTGTTTTCTATAGAGAAACCCAGGACAAAATGTACACATGGCGAAAATGTAACAATTAAATATCTTTTTTTTCCTATAACAATTAAACAGTAATCGAAAATCATGTTTATTTGTCGCCGTAAAGATTATTTAACATTTATAAAATAAAATATAAGCACTAAAGAGGTTATGATTAGATATATAAGAAATGAGGTTATATAACAATAGTGACTTATCCACATACTAATGATGAATTATTAAAAATCTATATACAATACAAACAATGTTTTCTTTTAGGATGGATTTGTTGCAACCGTATGACTTCGACCTTCGTCCACACAGGTTGCATAAGATAACAAATTATTTACCATTTACACTAGTATTGCGGACACGATTCTTTTCACGTTGAGTCAATGTTCATAAATATATTTTCGATCTTATAACAATGTATCGAGATATACGAGCGAGGTAAAACGTATTGAATTAAAAAAAAACCTTTGCAAATTATGAAAAAAAATAAAGTTCACCTTCCAAGATTTATCTTTTGTTTTTAATTATTTACGAATCATGTGTTTTTCATTTTGTTCCCTGTTTCATGTATGACGACAAATAAATTTTTACCTATTAATTTCGGTTAAAATGTTGTGCGATTCAATTTTATACCCTTTACTAATTTAGACCTAGTTTCTTTTATACCTTCACAGTTTTTTTTTTGACAATTTGAACAGTTTGTTTTAATTCTGTAATGTTTCGGCAAAAGATTTCACATTCAATATGAACTGGCGATATTACGTTTAAATACAATTTCGATTGAAATTCATTTTCTATTCAGACTTGTTTCGATCTAGTTTAGTGCCCAGGACGGGAAATTGAAGTGAAACATTGTTTCAGCCCGTACTCTGTATACCATACCAGTTAGCAATTTTGATTGGTTATCCTGAATAAGTAGAAGTTAATTATGAATGTAATGTATAATGAAAAATTTTATGTACGTTTGTGATTCGTAAACGCAAATTTGTAATTTGATAATAGACTTGTGAAGAGTTTACAAACCAGAACTTAAAAATATATTGTAAGTTGCACTCTGTGCCCAAAGAATTAAATCGTTAGGAGATTTTTCAGAGTATTGGCACTAACTGTGTTCCGTAGACGTATTGGATATTTATTTTAATGTATTTGAAAACAAAGTACATAGAGAATGGAAGAATAATGGCAGTTGACAAATATACACGACGATTATAAGTGTTCATAAAAAACTTTCCAATGAAATATTTCAAAATATGTTCGTTTTACGTTTTAACATTTCAATACTGAAGACGATAAGGGTACATGTCTGACAGAATTTCATCCCACCAAATGTAAATTGAATTATTTGTATTTTTATAAATTTATTAAAATAAATGTTTAATATTTTTTTTTATTGATTATTTATCCAATTATGGAATACGTTAATTTTCTATCTGATGTTTAAAATTTTCCTTTTACGATTTCGTATCGCACGAATTATTTGTTAAGGAAATTTATTTCTGAACAATTCACCTATATATATTTCATCACCTATAAGCAATACAATGGTTAAATAAATAATCTTCAACGTAATGCAAACACTTGGATATTATTAAAAGGCAATGTCGCATTTGCAATATACCGTTGGTCTTTTGAGACACTACTATATGATGGATTGATGAATGGCCGACCATAGGGATTGCGCGCATTTAATAAACTATAACAAGCTGAAAGGTATGAAATAATTTACACCATAAAATTCAGTAATACCCGCCTAACCTATGTATACATTGTTTACTATCGTAATAGGATACTACTAACAGATATCACCCAATACCTTTTTTAACAGCAGCGTGTCAACACGTGTCCTCGATTTCACGTGATGTTAAATTACAATGGAGCTATTTTTATGACTGCCAGAACAAAGCAACGCTATTATGGCGGCAGATTGTCATTGTAAATTATGGTACGTAATCCTTAAAAATTACCATTGTTCTCATCTGAATGATTGGTAGCAAAAATTCATCAGTTCAGATGCTACGATAAACAGATATACAGTTAAATAATTCAAAGTTATACCACTCCACTTGTAAGCGACAAGAACTCGAACTGATTTTTTGTTGGCTTAATATAATAAAAAAATATTTAAGTTGATTGTATATTATCAGTTTTTTTTTAATTATATTTCTAGATTCACATCGTTTCGTTTTGTTATGAATTAAATTGGTTTTGATTTTAGCTCAAAATGAATATATATATATATATATATATA
>DWQX01006509.1:0-11255 GCA_018245475.1 Pharmacophagus antenor | reverse complement strand
AGAAAAGAGGAAGAATGAAGTATAAAGTTTATAAGTGTAGACATTCCATTTCTATACTGAATATTTTTTTATACGAGAATGACAATATTGAGAATATTTACACGCAACTAGTCTACCCATGAGTGACTAGATATATGTCAGAAATTTTCAAATCAAAAACTATACGTAGTAATACATTATCTTTGACTGCGCCATGCTACCTTGCAAGACAGTAAACCAATACTGCACAATAGAAATAAAACTTATTTATAACGATGTACAGTCATCTCTCATACCCGACAATAGTACGCAAGTGTAATGATTCTGACAATATTAGGATTAATTTACCAATTCTTTATAAATAAAAGTAGTCATATTGGTTTCGGCAAGCATATATAAAAAACATTTCGAGGTGAGTGATTTAGTGTGAATTATAGTATTGTCAAGTGAAGATCTAGTAATGAAACTTTGTGAGCTATTTGAGTGGTTTCATTATATAAAACAAGATAATAAAGCAATTGAAATTTCTAAACATAAAAGCTAGGATCTGCTACAGGAAATATTATGATGAGGCCAGCTGGACATTGGACTGCAAAAAAATCATAAAAATCCATGTCTATAGGTGATACATTAGTTATACTACCTTTTACCTTCACGACTTTGAAAAGGCAATAAAGGACTTTTCGAGTATTGCAACAGTATTTGGGAGGTGGTAATGAATTTCACTCCAGTAAAATGCTTGTGCCTACCTTACCTAGAAATATTAAAAAAAAAAAAATAAACTTCCGTGTTAGCGACCGAGTTTACGGATTTGAATTACATTAAAATACCTTTCACTTTATTTCATAAACTCATTCTCTCGGGTTGTCCCTCTGCTAATTGTGTGAAGTAGTAGAGGCCAATTAACTCCGTCTGGGAAGAATGCGCCAAGAAACTGTCGTTTGACGTTTCTATTGGGGTCCGACGCATTAAATACAAACTTAAAGTGAAACATAAACCGGTGACCTATTTCGTAACGAGTGACCGCACTCAATTGTCAGTGTCGGTTACGAAATAGTTTACTGTGGTTAAAGTTGCATCAACGTTATAAAATTTTAATAGTTTTATTTTTTGAAAATCACCTAGTTTGTAAATTTTGTTTGAAAATTGACGGTTAGTATATATAAACTTAATCGTGATAGTTCATTTTAATGAGTAGTTTGACAGATTAAAAAGATAACCGGAAAAAAAAGTTTTAATATAATAGAAATTATAAAAAGCTACGATATCAATTTTTTCTGTTTTTTTACTCGCAGACATTTGTTCTAAAGAGTATATACATATATCCTATTTGATCCCTTACTGTTTCAGTAAGAGTGAACTTTTTATATTTTCTTTTAATAATAATGACGGTTTTATAAAAATGTAATACGATTAATTGTTTTTTATTGTTCCCCTGCTTCGTAGCATGGCGTGGCAAGTCAGAGCCGCCTGCCTGACGCTTCTGATGCTGCCGGTGGTGTGCAAAGACCTCGCGGAAGCGTCCCGCGACGAGCTAACCGAGCTGCCCCAGGCGCAGGACCCGGACCTAGTCAATTACGACGACTACAACCCATTCGGTGAAGACGAAAACGGTATGAAGCATTCATGATTTACTTTAATAGATTAAAGGCTGATCTTCGAATTCACCTGATGTTAAGTGACACTGAGGTCGTAGTTGGGAAGCATGTTCGTCGACTCTTACATGTATAACTGACGGAATACAGTAACGCTGTTATGGCGGTTGATTCACATTGAGGTTGGCTTGATAAGCCAGTTACAAAATGGGTGCTTGCGGTGACTAGAGCTAATGAAGATCTGCATACAACACCGCATCGCTTAGGTTATTCAACTTTAGAATAAATTATAGACATCAAACTGATGAGATTGCACCCAGGTTATCATGTTTAAATAACGCCAAAAATTATGACAAGAATACTATGAGTCGATTAGTATGAATGTCATTATATAGTAATTCTTTTTTTTATATTCTTGTAAGATGGCGAATTGGTTAAGGAGTAACGTTAAAACACTATCGACACGAAGAGTATAAATACCTTTCACACAGACTAGCGCTGATCAGAGGATTGCGTATTAATACTTATTGATTGAAGCACTATGTCTTTGAAATACTATGTGCTATTTTCGAAATTTGAATTGAAATCGTAATGTTCGTTTTGAATATATTATGTTCTCTGAAAAGTGCACTTTTGTTATACTTCATTAATTTTCGTCCGGCAGATGTGCAAATCAAGCTCATGGTTTTACCTCTCCGTAGTGTGTTAAGACTTTTGTTTTAAAAATAAAGAATACCATTTTAATTTTACGCGTGATACAATCTTACTGGGTATCGATTCTTTATAATCGATCGGACAGATGCTTCACGCAACAAAAATATTTTACCATAACCGGTCTGTATGCTTACACTAGTGACTTATTTTGTATTCTTAACCAAATGCTTCGCGAACAACGATACATTGTGTTTGTTTAGTAATTATTATGGGGGAGCTTCAATCATTTCTGTTGTTATTTACAGCGATCATAGCCGAACGCGATTTCAGAGGATCTCAGTCTACTACTAGTGAGTGTTTTGTTTAGTTTACGTAAACTTTCGTTAGAGTTTTTTATAAATTTATTTGATGTTTTTTAAACGTTTTGTTTTGGTGAAAAAATATCAGTATTTATTTAGTACCTTAATAGGTATTTTTAAAAGCTGTAAATTATTTAAAATGTATTTGAATTATTAATTTTTCACTGAAAACATTTTTGTAACGTAGAACCATGAGATTACAAGAATAAATCTCATAGTTTGTGATATGCTTTTTCTCTTACTGTATGCCTGTGTAGTATTTTTAAATAATACGTAATAACAAATAATAGGTTTCGTTACTTTAGTAATATCTCTAACTACATATTACTTTCATGGCTACATTAAAAGGAAAGGTGTTGCTAATGTTGTATATGGGGAAGAGCTGAAGAGTAACGTATTAATTAAAAAAACTCATTATTAAAATTTTTTAAAATTGTTTTTGGCACGATTCAACTAATTATTTCTTTCTATACTATAATAGGTTATACTCACAGACTTTCATGTTTTGTAGTTGCTATATTAACCGGCAAAGAAATGTAGCCAAGGTTGTCAATGCATTAGCTTCTAATCTTATTGTATATTTGTTTAACGTAAGGAAATTTATTTTTATTTTGGTAGCATTTATCTCCATAATATTTTAGGCACACCCGGATTTCGAAGACCACCCAGTTTACCAGTGACTAGGTGTAAGTTAATGTTAATATAATAAAATTATTTTAACTATTACAATATTATAAGATATGCTGAATTACATTAAAACTTCTGAAATGATTACTGTGAAATTTTGGTATAATAGCTCAGTACACTGATTAATAATTATGATACAATGGGAAAATCTTTCGTTACATCTGAATATAACAGATTTTATCCTATCATTATCAACGCTAACATGGCTGCAGGCATCAGCTTGTAGATTAAAAATTTTTAATTTACAATCTGTATTTTATGTTGAAAAATCACACTCAACATGAACAATGAATGTTTTATGACATGTATTTGTATTAAGTGAGATGGATAAATTTTATCTCTCTACACTCGAGCTTTAATTAAATTAAGCCTTAAGCCTAGGCTTAAACTAGCCGCTGTCAACTGTGCGTAATGTGCTTAATGAGAGAGATAAAACATTTTCCCCTCTCCACCCCCTAACCCCAGTGCCACCTCCACAACGCTGCGTGGAATCCGGCCGGACGTACGTGGAGGGTGAGACGTGGAAGAGAGACAACTGCACGCTCTGCCAATGCCACATGGCGCGAGTGAACTGTTCCGTGCTCCCGACGTGTCTGATACGTAAGTATTTTTTAATCGACAATACATTACCTCTTTACCTCAATTTCACAGGATGTTAAGTGCTAATGACGCCTTACGTAATCAAGGGTGTGTGCTAAAAATGCTGTGGCAATTCTATGTATGATTAGTGAACCGCAGCAGTACTGTTATGGCGGTATATTGATATTATAGGTGGTAGCTAGCCACGGAGATTTGAAAATACCTATCGCAATTTAAACTCGACTATGTGGGCCAAGAACCAACGTATGCACCTCTGTTTTACAAGACATCCGTTTAACAGCTACTTTGAGGTATTTGTTTAGAATCTTAATTATTGAAGCTCAGCTCTATAACAAAAATTGTTATCATTTTAATAAAAATATATATTTATCTGAATCTGTGATATCATAGCTCTTAAAGGGCTGGATTGAAATTCATTTTTGATTTCTTGCCTACATAAAAAGTGAAAAGCCGTCTCTTTTTAAAATATAACTCCAGAAAGATTTAAACACTTCATGTGTCTTAATGATATCGTCTATATCTAATAATTGTTTTTCTTTTTCTCAGCACCAGCGACGAGTAGACCAATATATAACGCAGGCAGTCAGCCATCTATCCCCGTGAGGGGAGTACCAGGCCCACCTGGAGATGACGGTCCATCAGGACCACCTGGGTCTCCGGGCGTCAGCGGTGTCCCCGGCGCTCCAGGTTCGCCTGGACCAGCTGGACCTATGCCAGATGTATGAGAACTTTTTTTTGGCACTAAAATGCTTTGAAAATACCTAGACCTAATTAAAACAGCAGGTACATATGACAGGAAAAATGAAAGAGGAATAATTAATAATTATAATTTCTTGTTATGTCACTTTGATCAATACGTGATTTTCGGAAAGCAAAGTTTATCAACATTGACATCAATTAAGACTGAAAAGCAATCTGTCTTATATACCTATTGAGGCTCAAAAGGAAAGAAGACCTAAAATTTAGATGTACGTGTGTAAGTTCGATGATTCCTTATAATTCTCTCCTACTACAAAACCATGACACGTCTACAATATGAATACGACAAACAATTGATTATTATACTAATGGCGACTGTCACTTTTTTACTGATTATTTTCGTGTCCAGGTCAATGCATACCTTGCACAGCTAGCAGCAACAGCTGGAGGCGACAAGGGCCCTGCTTTTGATCCTTACCAGTACATGCAAGCGCCAGTTGGGGCACCGGGTATAAGAGGAATTGCAGGTAATTATTGTCCTGTACACGGAACTGTCAAAATCTGAAAAACTTAAAATTTTCAAATACAACAATATTATTCGCTTCTTCATTCTTCTTAGGACCTCAGGGCCCTCCGGGACCTCAAGGTTTCCAAGGACCTCGCGGTGAACCCGGGGAACCAGGTTTACCTGGACCACAAGGACCTCCTGGCGAAAGAGGACCGCAAGGTGTTCCAGGGAAAGATGTAAGTTGAAACAATAAGTTCCTAACAAATTTTGTGTAGAAGCTTCACTACTAATAATTAATATTTCAGGGAAGTCCAGGCGAAGATGGAGAGCCAGGTCCAGCAGGTGCAATAGGACAGCCAGGGCCAAGAGGAGCATCCGGTGTCCCTGGAATTCAAGGTCTTAAAGGACACCGTGGATTTGACGGCAAGGACGGTGCAAAAGGCGAGCAAGGCTTTCCTGGAGAGAAAGGTCCTACAGGATTACCAGGACAAATGGGTCCCACGGGACCAGTGGTACGTGCTAGTAATGGCTTAATTTGATTGAATATCTATTTTGTCTATAATCCTTTAACATTTATTGTGTTACAAGCAGTGATAACTAGAAAATTCTTCGTCCTCTTAAAAAATTATGAGTCAACGAGATATAACTCGCATAATCTCCTTCAAATACAGGGTCCCGTTGGGCCTCGCGGTGAACGTGGTCGTGAAGGTTCCCCAGGTCCTCCAGGAATACGAGGAGTAGACGGAAACCCGGGACCGCCAGGACTAATGGTAATAGACGTTATTTTATTTTTTTCATTTTAATCGAGTTCCTTTTGCAATTAAATAATTAGGCAACAATTTTTATACTGACGTGTATCTAATATACATATTTAAGTTTTCTTTTATATTTATTAAATGTCAATTCCTTTTTCAAGGGCAACGTTGGTAAGCCCGGCTCTCCAGGCTTTCCTGGAGCACCAGGTATGAAAGGCGAACAGGGTTTGGTTGGGCCGAAAGGAAGTCAAGGCCATCAAGGACCAAGAGGCGAGGCGGGCCGTCCGGGTCAGCCAGGCGAAGTAGGTGCCCCGGGTCTAGCAGGAAGGGATGGTATTCCAGGTGAAAAAGGACTTCAAGGCCAGTCTGGCGCGTCAGGGCCTCAAGGTTTTCCTGGACCTAGAGGTACACCTGGTATTGCAGGTGATCCAGGTATTCCTGGTATCAAAGGAATGCCGGTAAGATAACAAGAGATTTTTTCTTTGTTTGATATTTAAACTTATTAAAATACTATAATTATTATTTGCTTTTCAAGTAATAATATGCATATTTTTTATTAATATTTTAGGGATCTCCTGGGGAAAGAGGTGCAAAAGGTGACGTCGGAATTAGAGGTGAACCGGGAGCTCCGGGACCTCGCGGTTTACCAGGTAGTTTAGGACCAGAAGGTAAACGTGGAAAACGAGGGTTGAGGGGACCAGCCGGCAACGTTGGTCCGCAAGGAGATCGTGGATTATCAGGGATGAGAGGTCTTCCTGGATCTGATGGACCACAAGGAGCGAAAGGTCAGCCTGGTGAACGAGGAAGTGTGGGCTTACCCGGATCCAAAGGTAGCAATGGTGACGCAGGTAGACCTGGGCCGCAAGGATTACAAGGGCAGAGAGGCCTCGTTGGGAGACCTGGTATGACTGGAAAATCTGGCCCACCTGGCGAAAGGGGGATTCCTGGCGCTGATGGAAGGCCAGGTGAACTAGGAGCACAAGGTTTACAAGGACCTCCCGGGTTGATGGGCAGTCCTGGAGAAAGGGGTTTACAAGTAAATATGACTTATTTACAATGTTTTTGTTATCATAGTTCAGAGAATTTTTATAAGGAATGATTTTAGGGCGAACCTGGAAAAGATGGCGAACCCGGACAACAAGGTCAACAAGGACCTAAAGGAGATGCAGGACGAGATGGTAGTCCAGGAATTCAAGGACCGCAGGGAGCGACTGGACCAGCAGGAGATAGGGGCCCCCAAGGACCGCCTGGACCTACTGGCTTTCCGGTAACCATTACATTCTGAGACCCACAATAGTAATTTGGACAAGTGTGTTTTATATTTATTATATCTTAGAAGAACGCGCGATATATCCTATCTAAACCTGGAAGCAGAAAATGCTAAATAAGATACAACAATTTTTTTTCTTCATATAAATTAACAAATTGTATAAATAGATACATTTTGAAAGAATTTGTCTAAAATGTAATTTCAAAGTACCTAAGTGTGAAGCAGTTCATCAGTTAATGGTTCGAAGCAATATTTATGATATTATAGATAAGATAGAAGCGTATCACAGAAAAATAATAAATATTATTCGCGGGCAAATAACTAAAACTATTGAAAGTAGCCTGAGGAATCTTTATTTTCACGTAAGTGTTTTTATGCATTTAATTATGTAATATATAGGGAATGCCAGGAGCAGCAGGATTGCCTGGGTCCCAAGGCAAAGAAGGAGAACCTGGTCTCACTGGTCCAACTGGTCCCCCAGGACCAACGGGACCACGTGGTGAAAGAGGTTTTATAGGCGAGCGAGGACTTCCTGGACAGCCAGGCACAACTGGAGAAAAAGGAGAAGCGGGCGCACAAGGTGCTGATGGTCCTCCTGTAAGTTTTAGTTGTGGCTACCGACTTATTTATACTAGATCGTTGATAGTAGTCGCAACAATCCTTTTTATCTGCCGTAAAGGTGAATATAAGACCGAATTCAAAAAAAAAAAACTCTTACAATAGGAAAATACGAGAGATTTATTTGCACCTTTTGACAATTGATTCTGATGGTATAGTTTAATAATTTGTATCTATCTTTTTTTTTGTATTTTCGTAATTTTTTTTAGTGCACTTCATGACCTATATTTAACACACAAGCACACTGTAGTGAAAATAAAAGATCTTAATTATTTAACTAACCTAAAATATGTATTGACAGAACGTAATAAAGGTTAAATTACTGTCTTGATTAATACAAGATTAATTATTAAATAAGTTATTTAATGAAGTACTAACTAATACTACATAATATTTTTTTTATTTTGTTTCTTTATATTATTGTGGGTTTGCTGCAGGAAAACTTTTTTAGGGTAAGCTTGCCTATGTACATTTTTCATTTTTTTTGTATGTTTGTTTGTACAAAAAGAATAAACTAATATTGAATTGTATAGAATTGTACGCTCATCCTTAGTTATGCAAACTATTAAAAATATAATTAGGTTAGTACATGGAAAGTGATACATGGTATTTACACATTATTTCTCTTAATGAACGAAATATTTAACCTTACTAAAATTCAATTACAGGGACTAGAAGGCCCTAAAGGGAGCAAAGGCCATCCAGGACAACTTGGTGCAATGGGACTTCCTGGTCCTCGTGGTATAACTGGCGTCCCGGGAGAAAAGGGCGAGAGAGGAGCAGCAGGACCAACAGGAAACGATGGACCGCCAGGTACTATCGAAGATCGTTTTTCATCAGTTAATTTATTATTTAACTAGTTGGTAATATCACAAAAAGGTTTACAAATATTATTTGCAGTAATGAGCAGTCGTCTAGTATAGACATATAAGGTTGCTCACAATTTTGTAAGAAGAAATATTCAGTCAAGTTTTGTCGTTAATGTAACAAAATATGTTTTACATTGAACAAAACATTTCAACATTTATTTGTCTTTTATCATAAAAATCAAATAACATTAAAATCCGGTTAACAATGATTAATTACGACAAGTAGTATAATATTTTTCGTCGTATACGTTTATGTCCGTTATGGTAATGTCAATTAATTACACAGGACGACAAGGAGAGCAAGGTCCTCAAGGACCAGTAGGCCCTCAGGGCCACCCGGGAGAACCAGCTGAGAGAGGAGAACCGGGTACTCCTGGGCTTTCTGGGGAGCCAGGAGCGCCTGGATCACAAGGAGATAGAGGTCCACCGGGATTGCAAGGATCTCCCGGTCTGTCTGGCGGACCGGGCTTGACCGGCATGCCTGGGTTGAAAGGCGACAGAGGTTACATGGGGGCAAAGGGTCAACAAGGGTCACCCGGTAACCCTGGTAAGTATCTGTATGGATTGCAATATTTACTCAAATTACTATTAGCTTATGAGTTGATTCTGACGTCATTACTGTTATTATTGTTTACCATAAAATTATTTAATTATTCATGATAAAATTTATTTAACGTTTCAGATCTTATGTATTGTGTAATATTTCAGGTATTCCTGGTGAACCTGGACAAAGGGGTCTCGTCGGACAACCAGGAGCAAAGGGAGCTCGAGGGGAACAGGGTCTTAAAGGGGACATTGGTCATACAGGTTTACCAGGAAGGCCAGGGGAATTAGGACCACAGGTGATATATTAAAAATGACTATAAAACAATTTATTGTTACTATTTTACGACGGATTTGAATTTACTTTTAGGGTCCACAAGGAACTCCTGGACAAGCAGGAGCACCTGGTCTACCCGGAGCAAAAGGGGCGACAGGAGAACCTGGTAGACCTGGTCCTCTGGGACCTGTGGGATTAACTGGTATTCAAGGTCTTGAAGGACCAAAAGGCGAGAGGGGAAGTGAGGGCGAAATAGGACCGCAAGGACCTATCGGACCTTCAGGCCCTACTGGTGAGAGGGGACTTAGTGGGCTCCCTGGTATGGTGGGACCACCAGGCCCACAAGGGCTACGAGGGACGCAGGTATGTTTATACATATAATTACAAAACATTGTTTTCTCATGAAGTCTCATTCATGTCATTTTTACGTGAAAATTACTCATTGCCTTTTGTTTTTATTATAAGTATGTCATGGTTAATTTACATTGATTATACTTAAAAACTTAATTACAGGGAGAAAACGGTGCACCAGGTAAAGCTGGTACAGATGGAGCACCTGGACCCGTAGGGCCAACTGGTGCGCAAGGACCGCCTGGACCAATGGGAGAACCGGGACCTGAAGGTCGACCTGGTAAACTTGGACAACCGGGATTACCGGGAAGACCCGGCGACAAAGGACCTGTCGGACAACCTGGAACAGTGGGGCCTCCTGGGCTACCAGGAATGCAGGTAGGATTTCTTAGTAAATTATTGACAGTTAAAAATTAAAAACAATTAAAATAGACAAGACCTTATTGGATAAATGGAACGAAAATATAATATAGTATTATATTGCAAAGCTCTTCTATTTTAGGGCCCACCAGGTCAATCAGGGGCCCCTGGACAAGCTGGTGAAAGAGGTCCAAGAGGTGAACCAGGACCAGCAGGAGTCGATGGACCTCAAGGACCATCGGGCAAATCTGGACCTCCAGGTGTAGATGGAGCCAAAGGTGATCGCGGTGAAACTGGTGCTAATGGTGCAAAGGGCCACGCTGGCCTGCCAGGGTTACCTGGTATGATCGGTGCACCGGGCAGACCAGGAGAGAGAGGTCTACCTGGACCGATGGGGCCGCCCGGTAAAGATGGAGATGTGGGACCAAGAGGTTAAGAATTTCAAATACATATTACATTTTTGAAAAGGTTTTAGTTGTTAATAAGAAAATTCCAACTTTTTATCTTTGAATATTGTAGGAACGCCTGGACGGGACGGCGGCCCGGGTCCGCAAGGACCGGTAGGGCCACCAGGAGGACGAGGCCCGCCGGGAGATTCAGGTCGGCACGGGCTGCCCGGTCCCGCCGGACCACCAGGGCCTCCGGGATTACCTGGCGAGGGCCTGGCATATGACGCAGCAGCCATAGCTGCCATGCTTCAACAAGGTATCTTATTATTAATGCCCCTAGTACGTCAACATCAAGTACAAGTAGTAGAACATCTATTTTACTATATTGTAGTAATATTTTATCATTATTTTTCTAAAGCTTCTACGACGTTAAACATGTAGTTTACTAAGTATTGAATTTTCCTTAATTTTAAGGAGGAAAATTCTAGGTGTCACAAATTTCAATATTTTTGAAACAAAGGAGAACTCAATCGAACAACTATACTGCTATTGCTGCCGCTGCTGGGTTCGGTGATGTTTGCGCTTTTAGTCTTTTTAACGACTATTACAGCTTAATTGAAACTGGCTCATAGATCCGGTGATCCGTGAGCTCTCCCACTATATTACTCTGGTCAGAGAAGCTGGCTTAGCCTAACTGTCAAGTGGCGAGTTACGTGATAGCGCCCGGATATTCGGGTGTATC
>DWQX01006508.1:0-11256 GCA_018245475.1 Pharmacophagus antenor | reverse complement strand
ATATAATATATTAGAAGTTATATATAATGAAAATTTTCTGTTGTTTATTTTGAAATATGTGAAAATAAATATTTAAACGTAATATGTTGACTTAGATTTATTTATAAAGCCTTTATAAAAAAATACAAGTATTTATCTATGCACATATCTATACAGCAACTGAAGTAATTATTAAAATATATAACTAATATCAAAAGTAAAAGCCACATGTCATAATCCATACAGTTATAATAAACTTTTGTCATAATTTTAGGCCACCAAAGAATCACAACAAGTATCACCATTACCCAGTGTTACCACAGAGGTAACTATCATTATAACTGATATAAATGATGAGATTCCAAGATTCCGCAGTGAAAGTTATATTGGAGAAATACTGGAGAATGCTCAACAAAATACACCCATAACATTTACACAGGATACTATATCCGAAGTATATGATTATGATCAGGTAAGTGACAAAGTGAATGAATTTGTTTGAAATTATTAGAGATTAAACTACAATAATATTTAATTACATTATTCTTAGCATTTAATTAAGTCTCAACTATTATCCTTGTCCATGTCTAATAGAAAGATTTAGCTTTTGTTTTCATAAAATTTTTAGAGCTGAATTAATTATAAAAGATAAGATAATATAAAATTAAGGGCAATAAAATTCAAGAGTATCAAAATTCATTGTCAAGCCATTATATTGCTCCAATATTTATGCCTGATTTGGAATCGTAATCAACAAATTAATTTTCACTTTCAGGGTAAAAATGGAACATTTGAACTTTATTTATTAGATGATAATGGAGTATTTGAAGTAACTCCATTTAAAGGCATAAATGAAGCGTCATTTTTAATTAGAGTTAATGATCCACATTCTCTTGATTATGAAAAGATCACAGTGATGAATTTCAGTCTAGTCGCCAAAGAAATTGTTGCCAAAGACCCTAAAATGAGGTATTATTTATTAAATAACAATTTTTTACTTCCCTTTTTATTCTTTATAAAGCTGGAAATTTATTTACACAATACAGTAAAAAACGGTTTATACCTTCTTACTCTATATACTTTATTGTAATTATCTTCAAAAAAAAATATTTTTCACATTTTACAAGTTTTATTTCTCATCCTACTGTAACTGTTTTTATATATTTCAGTGTAGTGCCAATAACAGTTCACATAAAAGATGAAAATGACAATTTCCCAGAATTCACTGAGACTTTATACACTGTGTCGATTCCTGAAAATTGTAAAGTGGGGACTACTGTGGCCTGGGTACAAGCCCTGGATAAGGACTCTGATAATTTTGGAACTAAAGGGATCAGATACACAAGTCTTAGTGGGAGTGTTGCTCATTTGTTAGTATTTACTTCACTGTAAAATATCACATATATATAATTTAAATATTATGATTGTTAACTTTCTAAATAAGACTAATATGAGTTAATTGTGGCGTATTTGCCTTGTAATATCACACTTGATTGGCTCCTAATTCAGTTCAGGGACCAATCAAGTGTGGAATACAGAGTTGGTAGGGCTTTTACGAATCTCTGGCTACTCATTGTCAATCTGCCACCATTAACAGCATTTGATGTATTCCAGCAAGCACAGCTTACTATGACTATGACCTCATTGTCACAACATCGTTGAAATTGAGATCACATATTAGCCCATAACCAAATAAATAATAAACAAAAAAATATTAAGTCCTAATATATATAAATATTATTACAGACTGAACCTTAATTCAATAAATGGTGTAATAACCGTAAAACATTCAGGGGACGGTAGTTTCGACAGGGAATTAGTTTCACGTCACTACCTCACAGTTGAAGCTAGAGATGACCAGGGGATTGGTAACAGGAATACGGCCCAGCTCGTGATCAATATAGAGGATGTAAATGATAATCCTCCAATGTTCTTAGCTAATAAATATGAAGCTAGACTGTTAGAAAACGAAAAGCATTTTGAAAATCCATTGGTTTTGGAAGCTAGAGATGTTGATTTAAATGGTAAACTTCATGATTTACACATTTTTTCCAGTTTAATGCTTTTTATGTGTATAAACTTTTTAATAAACTTGCTTTTATTGTTGCAAATTGCTAAAATTTATTTTTCTATATCCAGGAACCAAAAATAGTCACATTGAGTATACAATTGTTGGAGGTGATTACAAGAACAATTTTACCATTGATCCTAACTTAGGAATTATAACTCCTGTGACCGGATTGGATTTCGAACAGATTCCTGGTGATAACGGAAATATTAGACTGATTCATTTAGTTGTGAGTAATAACACATATTTTTTATTTTTTATATTTTCTCATAAAACATGACATTATGCTGTTAGCATTCATACAAATAAACTATAGTCTTTCTCAAATTTTTGTAATGTGTTGCCACAATATTTTTATTACTTAATTGTTAAATCATAAACCTGTCTTCAGTGAAGTTATAATTGAGTTAAATAGTTACACAATACAAACAATGTCAATAAATTGGTTAAACTTGCTCTAATACTCTACTTGTTTATTTATCTGTTAATAAATATACAACTCAATAGTGACGAACTTCAATATTTCTAAAAAAATCCTTCAGGTCAAAGCTCGAGACTTTGGAGTGCCGTCACTATCGTCGACGGTGCCCGTAACTATATACGTGCAGGACGTAAACGACCACGCCCCTGTGTTCCAGCAGATGGTATATAAAAGATCCATACCTGAGGATATGCCTGGCGGCACCAGTGTTTTAGAGGTAATATGTTTAATAATACTTTTTAAACTTACAGAAAGCAATTATAAAGTGAAAAAAGAATACCTTGTTTCTTTTCTTTACAGATATAATTTACTACATTTAGATAAGATGGCACAATTTTTTACCAACCTTATTTCATTACCTACTATCTTTTTGTTATAGTCGTTTTTTAAAATGTTAAACACTAATTAAAAAATAATTCTCTAATTGCACACACATAAAACTATTTTTTTTTTATTTATTTAACCATATGAATGATTTAGTTTATCTTATTTCAGTAGGTTGTCTGGAAGATATTGTTTTCATAGCGATAGGATCGCCCATTGTACATTTATATAATCAATTATTTTTAATTGTGTTGTAACCTTGTTTTTTTGATGTATGATGTGGTATATTATTATTATAAATTTAAACAATTTATTGTCTGTCACTTTAAACGTTCAGTATAACAGCATTCTTATAATAACTTTTAACGACGTAACAGAATTCCAGGCATTTGATTGGTTAATGTTTTGACGTCCGCGAGGTTGTTTCCAATTGTGCACGCGCAACTTTTTTTCGATATTATTATGATAACAATAAAGCTTTTATTTATAATACATCACATATCATTATTTATATTTTTCATATAAATTTAAATTATACGGTCCCCTTGTAGGGAAAACGTCTCCTCCGATTTTTACCTTCATTCATCCATATTTTCCGTGAAATTTTTATTTTGAACTTTATGATTGTAATATTAAGATTAATAATAATTAAACCAACACGATTTGTTTTTTCCAAATAAGATTAAGGTATCAATTAATTTAAAATTTGTTACAAACATTATGTTTTTGATAAATAATGTTGATTTTCAGGTTAAAGCTCGCGATGCGGATGGCTCCTCGCCCAACAATCGCGTAGTGTATCGGATACAGAGCGGGGCCGTGGACAAGTTCGTGGTTGAGGCCCACACGGGCGTACTCTCCGTAGCGCCCGGGGCCAACCTAGACCCCGACGTATCCAACCCAAAGAGAAGCAAATACGCTCTCAATGTGGTGAGTATATCAACGACTGTTATAAAAAAGAAACTCATCCAACCAGTAGTGTATTTGACCGTAGACTCTTTACGGCACAGATTATTTTTTTATAACTTCCTCGGACCCGGCTACTGGTAGCTATCAATAATCATTGAATGAACTTAAAAAATAATAATTATTTCAAAACCATATACTTGGTGACAACTTTTAACAAACAACTTGTTTTGAATCCCTAAGTAAGATTAACTCACATCGCATACAATATAAAGGTAGAATTTTGGAACCAGACAATGGTCTAGAGCATGACAGTTAAATAGGCTAAGGCTACTAAAGGTAGAATAAGTAGCTCATTGTGAGGAAAAGCGTATTAATCGGCATGTAGTCGATTTAATGTTAACATATACTATTTATGTTGCTTAATTAATATGTAAATTCCAATGAAGTTATCCTTTAACAAGACTAACAGAAACTAACATCTTTCGAATTTAGCAGAATAATGTATTTTTAATGACGAAAATATTCGACACAAACTATGAACATAATCAACTGAATATTGATTTTTTTTTTATTAACAATTTATAGTTATAATTTCTTTATAATAAAAAAAAACCTATCCAGTTAACTTTTCTTTTTGAAATTTTTACTTCACTCATTATTAGTCATTCTCATTTCTATGTCACTTTACCTCGATTCTTGTATTAAATTATAAAAATGTATTCCCACAAGCGCAAATCGAAAGTTATTTTAGTAATTTATTAATATGCGGTGTCATGCAATTTTTATGTATATATGAGCACGGAATTTTTTCACTTTTGAAAAATAGTCAATTCCCAGTTCTGGTAGTCGCGATGGAATATGCAAAAAAATGAATAGCAGTAAATGTTTAAAATAATAATTTTCAGGTGGCAATAGACGGCGGTATAGGAGAGCAACAACTAAGCGCCGCCGTTTTAGTTAATCTGACGATTGTTGACGTTAACAATAAACCGCCTGTGTTATACGAACCGGGTACTATCAGTGTCATGGAGAATACACAGGTAAGTTGTGATTTATTGCATCAGTAGAAATTATTTATCGCATTCATATTTTCATCACTTGTACAAGACTCTATTTAATTAGATTTTTTGTTATAATAACGTGACAATACTAATGGAATATTGTGGTATATAATGCGGCATGGCCTTAAAATTATGGTACTAGCTAAGATGTTTGTAAAGCGCGAAATTTCGCTAGTCGCTTATAGATGCCTCGCTTTTAACTGCCGCCTTGACGGTTTACCAAGTGGTAAGAACCAGTGGTCCCAGTTTCGATTCCCGAGCACGCCTGGCTTGCTACCACCTTTAATGTCATTGTCAATGTGTCGTAGTAACAATATTGCTGTGTATTCTGGGCGATTACGCATCACATCATCTACCGCCTTATAGTTATTTAACTTAAAAATACTACAGCGGAATAAATTGTTATTAATAGTTGCTACAGTAAATTGTTATTTATAAAATCATTATGACGCAAGTTAAAACTAGAACTACCAACAATTTTTGAACTAGAAATTAAAAAGCCGTAAAATTAAATTAAGAATTTGGAACATAAATATGCTTTAAAGGAGCAAAATGTATTTGATCCAAAATAAATGAAATGTTAAGAGAAAATTTGGTGACAGTCATGTTGTCATTGTGACCGAATGGTTGTTCTAACGTTAAAACCCTTAAAGTGTAAGGAAGCAATTTAGGTATGATTATAAATGATTATATATGTTGGAATAATTTCACACGAAGCAATGTAGTTCTATGTTATTTTATATTCCTATCAGGTGGGTAGCGTTATCTACCGAGCACTAGCCCACGATCCTGACGAGCAGCCTGTGTTACGATATTCCATTGACAAAAGCGGTAGTGTCGCTAAAAACGAAGACGGAGTGCCCATACCTCTATCCGAATATGACTACCTCACCATGTGGGATTTGAACCCGGTCGATGGAACTCTAAGAGTTGTGAGGTGATATGACGTAAAATAAACATCTCTTCAATTACTGTCCATTTGAAAAAATATTTGTAATTCATTTTCATTTTTTTTGCGTCTATTGTCGACGTCTCCAATTTTAGTATGGAATCTTCCATTAGAATAAAAATTCTCAAATGATTTTATAAGTTTTAAAATAATTCAGAAACGTAATTACTCATCAATAAAACAAAATTGTCAAGAAAAATTTAAATGTAAGAAAAGAATTAGCTTGGCGAATAATTTTTTGATTTATTTACAAAGATTATTGTATCCATAAGATACAAAGCAGCTTATTAACTAATTTTTTTAGTTAAATATCTGAAACAAAATGAGAGGCGTCTTAATGGAATTATTATACTATATGTTTATCCTATATTATTTATTATAGACTTTTAGACCGAGAAAAGATTGAAATAGTCAAACTCACGCTGAAAGTGGAAGACATGGCGGCAATAGAGAGTGGTCCTATACAGACTGCGTCCGCTACTCTAACCATAGTAGTGGAAGACGAAAATGATAACAATCCTAAGTTCAGGAAGCCGTTTTACAAGACCACTATAACTGAGAACTCGAAAAACGGAGCTATCATAGATACAGTTACTGCGGATGATGCCGACAAGAATCGTACTATGAGTTATTATCTTGAGGGTATGATTTTATGTTTTTAGGAAATTCGAAAATTAAACTACATTGAACCAATTATTCCATTTCATATAATACCAGTTTGGCATGTAAATTAAAACTAAAATTATTGTTATTATTATACCCACCGCCATCTTTAATGATCCAATCAAACAGTCTCTAAAAATCTGTAGTTTAGTTTTAGGTTTTTATATGTAAGGTGTAATGTTTATCCTTTAATAAACACAATTTTACTGTTATTTCTACTACTTTTATGTGCCTCTGCAATTTATAATCTGAACCCTATTCCTAACCACGGCAAATCTGAAGAGTTATTTTACAAACTTGATTCTGATATTTACTCCTATCTAATTATTTTATTTAAATAAATATTTCCTCTTGTATATTTTTTCAAACGTTGTTGCAGGTTCAGAGGTGCTGTTGGACTTCGTTCACATGGACCGTGCGACTGGGGAAGTGGTCGTTGCGAATAAAATCGACCACGAAGTGTATTCGTGGATCAACTTGACCGTTAAAGCTGTCGACAGCGGTGTGCCGCAGAGATACTCCGTCGTCGATTTGTTTATACAGGTACGTGCATCAGAAAATGTAAGAAAATGATCAAGTATCACGGGTAATAGAAAGAAATATAGAAGAGAGGATAGAAAATAAAAATCTCTAAACATGAAACTTTAATCTCTTAACGGCTTAACAATTTGTTTAGACAACGACACTCTTACAGTTCCCAGAATTTGATTTGGCACGTCTAGCAGAGGAGTAGGAATTATAAAGGTCGGCTGAGTTCGGTTCGTAGTGTTAATTCTGTCGAACAATGTTTCTACAGAAAAGTTTTTTTTTTATAAAACCGAACCTAGTGAAATATCTCGCTCTTGTTCCCAACGTGCCAAATTAAAAGCCTGGTATTGTACTTATGTGTAATGCAATGCATAATTTTTTTAATAATAGTTAAAAACTATTTCGATCGCGTCTTCTTCCAAACATTAAAAAAAATCAGTTTTCGCACAAGATTTATATATTTATTTATTTTATATTCAAGTGATTTTATTTTACGATCAGGTATTGGATGAAAACGATAACAATCCGATATTTGAAACGAGTAATTTCGAGTTTAGAGTGAAGGAGAATGTTGAGCCCGGCACGGCGGTGGCCAATATAGTTGCCCGGGATGCGGACTCGGGGGAATTCGGGAAGATTACCTATTTACTTGATCGCATGTCTACACAGGTATAAACTTTCTTTTATATTTTTTATACGCTTTATACTTTGCGGAACATTAAAACAAAAATAAAACAATAAAACGTATCTGATTTTAGGAAAGACTAAGTTTTATTATATTCTCTTTATTATTCTATAGGGCAAGTTTTTAATAAAAGCGGAGACTGGAATGCTGATAGTGTCGGAATATTTGGACCGCGAGACGCAAGCGACATACAATCTAGTGGTGGAGGCGTGGGACAACTATCAGTTCGGTTACTTAAGTGGGGAGAGCCGTAATGCTTTTAAACAAATAGTGTAAGTGTAAAGATATTCTATAAATACCTAAAAATGCTCTTTTTTAATATTAAACGAAACATTTCAATCCTAGAATAACAAGCAAATTTCCACACAATAAATTTTGACTACCTTAGTGGGACAATGGTGTATCACTGGCGTTATCTCACGGAGCTCTTTGGTTCAATTCCGAGGCAACAAGAGTAGTGCGAATCCGCCCGGCTAGCGACCATCTTCAATATTAATTAGCCGCCATAGCTTTGCTGCGTTCCAGCAGTCGTACATATCAGAGATAGAGTATTCTGGATGAGCACGCTTCACCGTCTGCGGCCTCATTGTCACTTAACATTGTGTAAAATCGAGGTCAGTCGTTAGCCAATTGCCAATAAAATAATTATTTAGGTCTTTTAATCATGATTTTAAACTTTTGTTATTTTTTCATATTTGAACTAAATTTTCGGGCCTATATAGTGTTAATCAACGATTAATATATTTAAACCGCAATCTCTTACAACAAAATGTTTGTCCCGCCAGTGTCCACGTGGAGGACGTAAACGACAACGCGCCCGTACTCAGCATGCCAGACGAGTGCGCGACCGTGACGGAGTTCCACAACCACCGCGAGCCGATCGTCGCCGTGTCGGCCACCGACGCGGACGATGCAAACACGCCCAACGGACGCGTGCAGTTCCGCCTCGTAGCTGGCAAGGGGCACGGTGAGTGGGGCTTTAACTATAGGCTGCTTAGAGTTTCGTACGCAAAGGAAGATAAACGGAACCCTATTAATACCTCCGTTGTCCACGTATCTGCTAGGTAGAAAGTACAAAAGGTATTTATCAACTGCAACAAATATATGGTATTTGTTAATTATTAATAATGTACAATGAGATATGGTGATCCTTTTTTACCCACTCCAAATTTATGATAATTTTTTTTTAGCGATAAGTTGTTCACACATTTGCGCATTTCATATTTTTCAATTTTTTTCAGAGATTTTATCAATTTTTTACATGAAAATTTTGTAGTATCTGTTCATAAATGCCGTTCGAACTTAGTATTTCTCTGTTATAATTTTCGACTTATGGTGAGTTCTACGTTTTATGGATTGCATTTTGTATGCTTTCGTAATAAAGACTTTAAAGAAGTGTGTGGTGCAGTGTTTTCACTGCATACTCCCATGTGACACGAAACTACCATATGCTACAACAGCATTTCCTGTACCAACAGTTGTACATATGACCAACATTAGTATTCTGGATGAGCACGCTTGACTATATATGGACTCAATTTAAATTAACATGTGGTGAAATTGAGGTCAATTGTTATCTGATTGGCAATAAAAAAAATAACTACAGAATAATTCGCAGAGCTCTTTCGCTTCGAGCAAGTGGGTGGGGACGCAAACACGGCCCGACTGTACGCACGGCAGCCTCTAAAGGACCGCTTCGGAAACTACACGCTGGTGGTTGAGGCGGCAGACCTGGGGCAGCCGGCTCTCGCCGCGCGCGCAGACCTGCGCGTCTGCGTCACCGACTACAACGACCACGCCCCTATATTCGTGCACCCACCGCAAAATGTCACTATCAAAGTGCCTGAAGTAATTAATAGCTTACTTTTTTATTTTTTTTTTCTCGACCTTTTTGAGCAAATCTTGAATATCACGGGCTTAGCTTGTATACGTCATTTTATATAGTTTTTGATTCAAATTCATTCAAGAGCACCGTCGCGGGAAGTAAACAGGACCGCGGCTATCGCATACAAAATCGTAAGATATTGTTTTCAAAGTTCCGACACTTGGTTTCTGCCATTCGGGCTCTCTTAACAGCTTGATCCCAATTTCAGTGTAGTGCCAATGGGTTAACATATTTTCGGACAATTAAACAGAACGCCACTATCGGCACGGCGGTGATCGAGGTGCGCGCAATCGACGCCGACATCGGTCCCAACGGCGCGGTGCGCTACCGGCTGCGGCGCGACGCGGGCGGCGCGTGGCGTGCGTTCGCTGTGCACGCGGCTACTGGCCTGCTACGCACTGCCGCGCCCCTCGACCGCGACCTGCGCACCGCCTACCAGGTACACACACCTATTCAACCATTGAAAATATACAAATTCACAGAGAACAGTCTACCAAATACGCTCACTTTCACAAAAACCTATATATTCTAGTTGGCCTGTTACTGCCTACTAGATACACTTACCTACACCAGCATTTAACTCTTTCGCCACTACGGGCGACTATAGTCGCTCTCCATTAAATGCCACACACATACCATAGCCGCTATACATAACATTAGTAAAAAGTTAATATGTTTAAATGTTATAAATATTTATGGAGTTTTTTTTTTTCAATAAACACCATCAAGCCAACCCGAAAAGCGTAAACGCTTCCGATTTTAATCGAGCACTGTGCACATTTTTGGCACGGCGGCACCTTCAGGGGAAATACCACAGCGAAGATGTCGCCCGTAGCAAAAAGGGTTAAAGCAGATACAATCACCTGTATAGACTATTAAGACAGTTACATGCTCTCTAGCCAATGACGTCAGTTTTCAGATTTTGATACTTTAATTTCTTGCATAAAACGAAATATTCAGAAAGGAATAGTTCTGTTCAAATTTCCTATACAAAGTGTATGATTCTTGTTTGAAGAATATCAGCATTCCGTAATCTCATATCTTGAAGCTACCTTTATATATTTTGTAAAGAATTATAGAATTTTCTAACATTACTAGCAAAGATTTAAATATATTCTACTTCACAGAAAATATAATGTTAACTTGGTACTCTTTGTACAGCTCAGAATCGAAGCCTACGACCTAGGCACCCCGACACCGCTCAGTTCCGACCTGGACCTAACTATATACGTGCAGAATGTGGACAACTATCGCCCCCGCTTCTCCGATAGAAATATCTTTATCAATATCACGGAAAACATTAGAGATTACGGAGTATATTTGCCGAATGTGGTGGAACGGGACCCCATAGACAGAGGTGACGAGCCATTACTTCCCATTTGCTATTACATAGTAGAGGGGAATGAAGATGGAATGTTTGAACTAGACAGAAGCACTCACAGGTATAATTTTTGAACTTGTAGAACATATACAAAACTAACTATTACAACTAATACCTAACTAATAACTAGTTTTTACTAACAAGTTGTACATTTACGTTATACACTACCGGGCAAAAGTTTGAGACCACTTTGTATACAGGTTATAATTTGCAAAATATTTTAAATCCGCGTATGATAACGTAACAGTATGAACACCGGTGTAATCTACTAATCATTTTGAATGTCTAAATACCATTTCTCTTATATTTTACACAATGACTATGCCATAAATGGGCATGGTTT
>DWQX01006507.1:0-11258 GCA_018245475.1 Pharmacophagus antenor | reverse complement strand
ATAATTTTATACAATAGGGAATTAATAAAACTGAAAAATAATTTTGCTACTTTCCAATTCTTTTAATATTAAATACCAAGATTAAATTACGATCTCTTCTATGCGTTCGAATTTCTATGAAATGAACTTTTTCTTTTATCAGGTAACGGAGCTTTGAAAAGTAACACTTGAATCAATAAATTACAAGGAAATATATTAACGCTGCAAGCATTATTATGTCCAATATCCTTAAAATGGTCCTCTTGTATATACCTTTGTACTGTTTGGTGTCATATAGGCAATACCAATATTACACCAAAAATTAACTGACAAATAAGTACAATGTCTGAATTTATTGTGAATCATGAAAAGATGTATACTGATATAAATTAATCTGACTATTATCAAAGCGACAGCGTCCAGCGGCGCAAGTATCAACTCCATTCACGTATGTCGCCGTAGTTTCTAAAATATTAGACAAGTTGCGTTCGAGCGTCGGGGCTTATTGAATTATCCATTTATGTTGGACCGCCGTACGGAGTTTTAATGAATAGTCCCCTTTGAGAACTTCCCTGTCGTCCGCATAAAGATCACGTTTGCAATTTCGCTTTAGCACTTAGGTCTCGTGATTTTCCCGCATAATAACACAATATATACCATATAATATACTATTTCCGTGCTTCATTGTTACTGACCAGATATCACGGATGGCTTTTTAACAGAAAAAAGAATGGACTTCTTTGAGATTGATGAAATTTACTATCATACACTGCATCTTCACTTGCCATCGGCTGAATTCGTGGAAAACCGCTGGTGTATCACTTTCTTCTTCATTTCACCCCTCAGCAGGGACACGGGAGTCGATATTGTTTTCTGCACTGTTCTCGATTTCGGACTACAGTCTCCGGTGCATTCGAGCTGCTACCCATTTCGGCTGGCTCAGGTTCAAAGTCGGACGTGATGCCATGTGAAATGAATGTTCCAGGAGAGATTCGAGGGCCTTACGTGGACGTATTGGTGTCTTTCGAACTCGGCGATTTCCCGCTATGGCAGCCTTCCTTGGCTAATTGTACACGCGCTTTGCAGATGGACGGTTTTTGGGCCAAAATCCTTTCGTCATTGATTGACGGTATTGAGTTTCCAGATTTATCGTGTCGCTCGATCACCTAATCTCCTCTATCAGTCACGCTATACAAAAAATAAGAGTGAACCAGTTTTCATCTCATACCAACCCCCTCGCTGCTAACATCGTTTCTAGAGAATCGCACCGTCGGAGGCGACGGGACGCGATGCGATCGCTGGCGTTCGGCTAACGTTTAAAAGCCTGTTGAAGTCGATTAACGAAGCGGGTGATGGCTCCGCGTAAAAGCCTCCCCCCGCGCGCGCCCCGCCCCCCCGTCAGATTCTCCAAGTTGCAAGGCGTCATTATCTCGGAGCAGCTGCTCAATTTTCCATTCCAGCGGGTGATTAATTGTGACCAAGCGGCGTCGCGCGGGCGGGCCGCGGGTCGCTGCCGACGCGGAGCGTCGGGAGACGTCTTTTGTTTGCATTGGTTACGATGCTCTGTGCGTGTGACGGCCGTTACATTTTTTTATCGGTTAAGAGTCAACACAGTATCGATTTCACCTGATGTTAAGTGAATGTAGCCGTACATTGTGAAGCGTGTTCGCCTAGAATACATCTGGCTCTCGCATGTATGACTGCAGGAGTACAGCGGTGCTGTTATGGCGACAGATTGACATTGAGGGTGGCAGTTAGCCAAGTAGGTTTGAAATAGTCTACCACTATCCGGACTCCATTATTTAGACCCGGGAATCGAACCCGGGACCTCCGCGTTAAAACGCAAACAGGTAAACCATTGCGTCACGGAGGCAGGCAGATCGATTTTCGTTTTTCTTGTGTAGTAAGTATAATATATTTATTATAATCACTTTACTAAAGAGTTCTTTAAAATATTCTTGTGCGACAAATACTAACGTTTCTTTAACGTGAAGGTATAATAAGACGGACAGAACAGCGTTAAGACTTAACAGACGTAGCGTTAGTAAATATATATAAATATATGTATATATTGTACTCTATTGTAATCTGTCTACATTCGTATTCAGTTCATCACAGCACTTAAAAGCGTCAATAGTAGTTTATACAGATTATAATTTGGAATGCGCAGTTCCTTGAAAAATCCTATAACCAATGACGGCATCATAACAAGTTTTTTATCTAACCCGTGCGAAACTTCGAAACGTCACATTTGTATGCAATCTCCGATAAATTTCTTATATTACTTTCATGTCGGCAACTTTCAATTTAGGACCTCTTAAAGGTAACCGCCCTGCATTATTAAATTCTGCATTATTAATAAAGTGGTCCGCTCCACGAGTTCTATTTTAATAAAGAGCTAGACATCAATTTTGTTTCAAAGGACTAAAAAAAAATGTTTGTTGTATCTCGTGATATTGAAGTTTTAAAAAGAACTCTCTCGTAGATATGACACACGGTGATTAAATTAAAAAAGTGACTGTCCATATAAGCGTTTAGATCAGTATTTTCTAACCTACTTGTTCTGTCCCCCTCGATCCATACAATATTTATCCTACGCGCCCCAAAAACAAATAAAACCCAAAAAATGCAATGAATCTCATTAGCAAATTTTTTTTTACTTTCTGATCGCCCCTCTAGATGACAGAAATTGCCCCCTTGTGGGGCGTACTGCCTTGGGAAACACTGGTCTAGAACACATTGAAAACAATGAAATAGAGAAAAAAATTATTCAACTTTCACACGCAAGTACTTATTTAAAAAAAAAAGAAAAAATGAATTTACGAACGGAGAAATTACGATTTGATTAAATAAATGTGAATAGTTCGTAACACATATTTTATGTAAAATTGCATTTAATTTATATAAGCGACGGTGATAACTTAATTTCATGCGTACTGGTCACTCGTCTATCTAGCTGCCCTATAGAACACCTAAGCATATGTAATAATTTATGGAGCTTTGTTCAACTACTATTATTATTTTTATATGATGATTGTTGTCAACTGATAAATTATAATATAATCGTTGAAATGAATTTATGTACGTTTTAATTAAAAGGGCGTCATACCATGCTCATGTCTCGTTAGGTGTGTCTTACTTAAGTCATAACATCGGATTGACGACATCGGACCTACAAATGGGACAATATTCTCTGTGCTCTGCCACTTTGTGGCGAAGGTAGCCTTTGTGGCAGCAACTAAAACGACGATCTGCAACTAAAGAACTCTGCCATCACAAATCAAAACATTAACTGCCGAGTAAAATAAATCACCTCATTCGCATATACGGTCTTGCGAAAGAACTTTTATGCAATTTGAGACGTATACAACCTGTATCTCTTAATACTAAATTGGCTAAAAAAGAAATGTATTAATAATTAGTTACACATGCAAAAGTTTTGTATATATCCGTTTCACGTAACACTACCAAGCTTCACATCTGTCCGTTCCTGTCACCCATCAACGTTATTATATATATATGTATATATATAGGTTGAGCAAATGACTCCACTCCACTTAACATTAAGTGGGATTGGAGTCCAAATGCGAAGATGGCTGGTGCTTAAAAAGTTGTCGCATCAGCCACCCTCAGACCGCCGACCCGTAAGGTGCTTCTTCACGCGGCGCAAAAGACCCAAGTTTAAATGAAGGAGGAAACACATGAGCTTGAATGGTGAATATATACATATAGCCCGTGTTAGCCGTGTACTAATTGGAATGGTGCAGATGGAAGCCACTCTGATCTTCGGGCCGCTTAAGCGTATTGGAAACGTAACAAAATTTCGTATCGGTTTGTACTCTGTTGCATCAATCGGTTCGAGACAACGTGCCGACTGACGGGGCACGGATGTAATACGCAGAACCGACACGCCGCGCTAACGAAAGTCGAACTCACAATGAATATAACGGACTTATCTTTCTCGTAGTGCTCTAATCTTATAATAGGAAACTAATCAGCAACCGTAGTATGGGTTGTCACAGACTGATAAACATACAATACATGCTTAAATACTTATATGTATGTTAAGCATTTCAATATTCGTTCCGTGCCGGAATTGAATCCGCGGCCTCTGGTGTAAGATGCAGTATTACTGACATTACATCAACGGGTCAATCACAAAAAAATCAATAAACTGTACAATATAAATTATGTAGTGATTAAATTTATGTATTATCTGTCAAACGATAATGCCATAGTAATTTACTATATAATAACAGTAAAGTAAAGTATGTATAAACAAAGGAAATGTACAGAAATTATTAAGTGTAAAATCAATCATTTATTTTTTATCGCACTCTTGCTATTTAAATTATTATTTTATTTTTTTACCGGAACAAATTTTAGATGTTCCCTTTTTATTTTATATTATTTTTAAAGACATTAAATCTCCGTTTTGTATGATTCAAGGCGGTTTTCTAGCTCCGATTGTCTCGAAATTTATGTGATTCCAATATCTTAACAAGATGGCAACATCACTGTGATACTTTGAAGCAGAAGATTCAAAAGATGGTATCTAGGTACACCTTAGCGGACACAACGTAAGTGGACAGTGACATGCCTGTAGGTGAACCTAAAAGATTGAAACATACACATATTGAAACTTGATAAGATAATGTGACTTTTTTCCTTTTTTATATATTTGTATTTGGAAACAATAAGAGTTTATTTGTTTTAATAAAGCAAGCCGGTCTTTTCACCTTGTATCGTGTATACCGTTGCTGTAGTAGGTAGGGTGTGCATGGAAATGTTTGTTCAATGACGAGTCTAGATCGTTTGATCCGTGACACTCCCCCCCCCCGCGTCTTCCTCCTCATACAGCGGCGGGCCGGCGCGGCGGGGGCGCACCTGCGCGGGCCGGGGGCGGCGGGGGGGGAGGTGCGCCGGGGGCTCCGGTATTGATTATTCGGGGGGCGTTTACTTTCGCCACTGTTTTAATGGGAGCTATGAAATGTTTTTATTGGCAACTTGGCAGCACGCGCGCAAACCGATTGTACATACAAATCGATACATTAATAATTCCACTTAATTATCGACGATTTTGTTTGCGTGTACGTGTGTGTGGGCATGATTTGTACACACATTAAATATTACATGTCGTTTTTCGGCGCAGTTTAATAATAAGTTTAATAATTTAGCATACGTTTCAATATTGTTTCTGTTGTAAATATTATGAGTTCATACAAACACCGCTATGAGGAATGATATGTCGTTTTCGATACTGATTTATAATATCCAAGTGTCACGTATATTCTGTGTATTGAATATGTACTATTATAAAAGTTAAAAAACATTGAGCGTTGGCTTGAATACTTGTTATCTATTTCCTGATGTTAGATGACGACTTAAGTGTAATCGCCCAAAACACTTTTGTCACGCACGTGTATGAAACTTGTACGACTGTGCTTGTTTGTTGTGAAACTTGTACGACACATCATTACTAAAATGGTAGCAGATACGTTTGTGAGACGGGCGACGGCAAGCGGCCTCCATGACACGACCCGTTTGCCCGTTCGCTTGCTGCTTAAAGACCGGGACGCAATAACCGCTTTCATCTATGGTGAAAATGTTTCAAGTCGACAATCTTTAGTTCCAACCGCACTGAAGCGGCGAAATCGGACCCGCCGATCGGATCCTTATTGCGTGGCGTTAAAGCGCAATATACCGTCGAGGACGCGAACATCGACCGAGAGATATAAGGAGCAGAGCGTTACGTACGGAATGTCATAGTTGCGGTTGCTCCACACACGGTTTCGTAACACGAACAAACATGTAATTATACACCCAGCTATTTGCGCTACCCAAAAGAAAATCACCTTTCGCCTTGTCGTTCGTACTTTGAAATCGTTTTGTCGTTGAATTTATAATCGGTAAATGAAATACGGAACGTAAATTACTTCTTCATGTAACGAAGTATTTTTTTTTTTTGTAAATATTTGTCTAAGGAAATTAACTCCGATTTCCAAGTGTGGTTTTTGTTGCGTTTTTGTATTTCTTTTTTCTTACGTAACGTGTTCATGTGTGTGAAATAAATAAAATTAAAAAGACGATGTTAAGTTATAGAGCCGGAAGTATTCTGCGCGAACACGCTTCACCATGTACGTTCTCGTTGTCACTTAACACCAGGTGAAATCGGAATGAAGTATCAATCCATAACCGATGAAAAAATAGATTAAATCTATTTTGTGTTAAGTACACCTTAGTGTTTTTTTTTAAACGAAAACTGCAGTGACCTCAACGGTCTCGTGTATAATTTGAACTATGATTCAAACTGTCCAGGTATCATCATAAATGTAGCGTCAACATAACAATATTGTTACACGGAAATCTGTCGCAGGTGATTCATTGAACGAAATATGTATTACCTTCGCGTCTGCCGAGCGGAGAACTGCTTTTGCCCTGATTTTTATTAAAAAAAAAAAAACCCCACTTCTGGTTCCGCTACCTACCGAGTAGCTATTGAAGTAAGATAATTTCCGGCGCCGTAACGAGATAGCGGCGCTCCTACTTCTTTTTTTTGTCCGTTTTACGAGATTCCGATTCGGGCGCGGTTTGCGATTGTGAACGCTAAACGTATTTAACGTTAGGGCGAAAATCGATTACGCGGACACGTCATCATTGAAATACGTAATTCTTCAAGGAATTTCATTAAATATTAATTCGTAATGAACTACATATTATGCGTTTCCTTTTCTTTTTTTCTTTCGGATAAAGATTGTTTCTTGTGATTTCACTAATTACTATATTTAGTGCTGTGTTTGGAAGACATTTGTCTCAGCTCTCTGCAAAATGTTTTACATGTGCCATTGAGTTTTTGCTAGTGGATTTATTTTAATTAACAAAGCTCAAATATATTTTTTTATAATTTAAATTAATAACACGTTGCAAGAATCGTCCGTACCATCAAAATAAAAAAAGCTAATTTCTTAGAGTCGAAACTGAAAATTTAATAGATTTTAAGTTGTTAGATGAAACTATATCTTTTTTATTCTAATGTTATCAGACTTGAGCTTGTATGTAATGTAAAAGTATTATATTTATATTGCTGCGAGTAGTATATTGAATTTTTATGATATCTAGGGAGCCGTGGAAACAATAACACAGTAACTGCTGCCGATTTAATACCTAATAATAATATAAATAGGCGCACTTTACTACGCGGGGAGACAAAATGGCGTCCCGTGGCAATAATAAGTTAAAAAAAAAGACCGCCCTATCTTCCCTAATATTGCGTTTGAGGCCGCCCAGGCCGAACGAGTGGCGCGTGACTCGTTTACTAACAGTTGTAGCTAGTTCCTATCCGGCAGGACGCTCGGCTACAGTACATTTTACCTAAGTTATGAAAGGGGAGACGAAAACGTTCGCTGGAGAATGTATTCATATGACCTTTTACAAGCTTCTATTTACGTATGGTTTTTTTTTCTGTTATTCCCGCATTATTATCGACGAACTGTGTACAGGATAGATATTATAAGAAATCGAAATTAAATAATAGTGGTGCCAAAACAACTTATTTTATCAGTTATGAGGTAACACTTAAAGTTCGATTTCACCTGATGATAAGTGACAGAGAGGCCGTAGATGGTGAAACGTGCTTGCGCAGGCATGTTCACCATGACTGCCGGAAGACAGTATTGACATTGTGGGTGGTAGCTAGCAAGTCGGGTTCGAATAAACCTACCACCATCCAGACTCCGCACCTGTGACCGGGATTAGAATCTGGGACCTCCGCGTTACAAGGGAGAGTAAAGTGCTATCTAATCTTATAAACCGTTTAAAATAATTATAAGTATTTTTTTTATCACAGAAACATTGTACATGTGTATACGTGTGCTCACGTAAAAAGCTGCAATACTTTTCGTCCTATATTTGAATTCATCGTGGTTTCTTAGTCATTAAACACTATAGCATTTAAAAATTATTACAATCTTTAGTTTTACTTTTTAATGTTTTCAGTCTGATCGGAGCTTTTATATTATCATATTTATGTTTTAAATTATCACATTTATATATAAAAGATATGAAATATGCACGTGACGTGGGTTAATGGGAGCTTAGTGATGTACGTGATGATAAGTGATGCTTCTATGAATTAATGAAACCCAGTACGCTGTCTCTGTTGCCTACCGAAAATCTAGCACTAATAGTTTTGTAACGGGTGATTGGTTGACTAACTTCCTTTATACTCTCAATAACTGTTTATAACCGGTCTTATTAATTTATTATTTCACAATCATTTATGTTTTTACCTATAAATGTTGTTTTAGTATCTTAACACTTAAGAGACGGTTGGCTTCTGCGTCAAAATTCTCCACAATATATTTATAGTGTAATGTATTAACAAGCCAATAGAGCTTTAACTTATGGTACATAAATAAAATAGAAAACGACTTATCATAAAAATAAATAAATAAATAAAATGTAGGATACAATTACGTAAATCTGCGCGATCCTTCGTATCAAGTCACAGTCGAAAAACTTAGATCTACGTGGCCCATCCATTAAGTGTTAAGTTTTGTGAATAATAATAATTTATATTGATTACTACCACACTATCGTAAATAAAATTATTTAAGCCACCGGTGACACTTTAAAAGACCTGCTACGGAGCTTTCGTTCGGTATCATTGATGAAGGCCGCTGTAGACGGAACAGAGAGCTTTCGTTCACTTAATGTAAACTACAAACTCTATAGACTGTCTAATGTCTTACGTGCCTTCGTAACTTGTGCCACATTGAAAATCAGAGACATATTTATTATATGTTACGTAACTGTAAAAATTATAGTCGACGTTGGAAATTCCGATGAAACACTGCGAGTTAATACTTAAGCTTTTCGAAGTTTAGCGAGCTTGAACCTTGCGCTTATTTCTGTTAGGTCGATATTAACAAACACACCCGGACAGTTTATTGTTGATATCGGAAAATGTACGGAGAATAATTTCATTTATCAATTCCACGGCGACCGATACGCCCGTATTTATTTTTGAGCAACTAAATTGCACAATAGTTTCACTGGGCTCGCTTCACCTTTTAGCTTTAGTATTGGATTTTTTTCTTTTATAATTGTAGTGGATACACAGAATGCAATGTTAATTATTCTTCTTTGTTCCTTATTTGTGCTTCTTCTTTGTGAAATATGCCAATGATTATGGAAGTCTTTGAAGAAGGTATGGTGTGCTGTGGTCAAATTTAACATTCTGTCCCACTGGACAACGACAACCATTCGTTCATTCGCCATGATGACTTTTTGTTTTTCGTTCCCAACTCTTTTTTATCGCTAGGGGGATAGAATTTTTTCAGTTAGTCCGCGAGTTATTTCAAGTTTTAACAAGACTTCATGTGACCATAAGGTCGTTTATTGTATAACGAGATCATCCACGAAAGTTTTGCTCCCGAAATGTGACTGCCAGAACACGGGTGGTAGCCAGCAGTCAGGTTTGAAAAACCTGCTATCTAGTATTCATCCGAATCAAACCCGAGGCCCCCGTGTACTTTAACAAGTAACTGAATCGCATAGGCAGAAACAGGTATAAAGGATAATGTTTTAAAATGTAACATAAGGTGCATGTGTATGGATGGTTTTCAAGACACTTAAAATTAAAATGAAATCGTGTATCAATTGAGACTAAGCGTTGCTGCATTGTCGAAATAAAGTCTTTTTTTTTAAAAAAAAATAGAGTAAAAACGAGCTGTTCACTTGACGGAAAGTGATGAGCCGTAGCTGCGTTGTAGACCTATTGACAAATAATTTTACCCTTCTACATTATTCACTTGAACAGTGAATAAATTATTAAGTTCATCTTTACACACATTTGATCGCCAATATTAATTAAAACAACATTTCGTTGTGTTGGCACAGGAATGTGACATATATACTCACAGTAAATCCATTTACAATCGTACGTAGCAAGAACTTAAATCTAAAGACGTTTGTATGTAACAAATCTACTTCATTTCGGGCTTAACGTCCCCCGTACGTTTCGGTCTGTTTCGGACCTATATATCATTTATCGTTAAGCGATATTTCATGGGCCCCAATTACGATTATTGTCGCATTTGGACGGGATGTCGTGCGACGTAAACGATTTAACGGAATTTCGTATTATACAAATACGAAATTTGTTTTTGTTTTTTTTGTTGAAATCAATTCGTTGTTGTATTTACGATCCCGGAGCTGTAATAACTTGTCTGTCTCCGTCGCGCAGTGGTTTACCGCTTGCCTTGTTACGCGGAGAGTCCGGGTTCGATTCCGTGGTCATATGTAGTGGGGTTCGGAAGGTGGTAGGGTTTTTTCGAACCCGCCTGACTTGCCACCACTCTCAATGTCAATCTGCTGCCATAACAACATTGCAGTGTTCCGGCGATTATACGGCTGGGAGCCAGAAGTATTTTGGGCACACGCGTTTCGCTATTTGTAACTTCATTGTCACATAATCTTAGGTGTAGTCAAGTGTTAGCTCATAAACGATCGAAAAACAATTCTGTCTTAACCTCCAGGTTATACTGCGTCCTGTCTGCCTGCATATGCTTGTAGATAGATTCATATTAATTTATAGTTATTTTATGTTGAATGAAGTCTATACAAATAAAATTTTTGAATTTATGTAATTTCGAAAACCCCAAACTGTTAGTAAGGTAACATAATTCCTCATCCAGTAATTCACAAACTCGTCTTACTTTCAAATAAGAAGAAAGGAAGCGTCGATTTCTAGGTAGGAAAAAAGGGAATAAATTCGTCCAGAATTACTAAATCCATCAGGAACCATTTAACATTTTTATCTTATATCTGTGTAGAATAAATTATTGGCATTTTATTTCTCCCCCTCGCGCAATTCCTCCCGGCGCATCAAAATTAAATTTGCCGACTAACTCCGGCCGTTTGGGATCATTTATCCCAGAATCGAAATAATTTACCGGCACGCCATATTAAATAGTCTCTGTCCACCTGCGTTTTATTGCTATGGTGTTTAGGTACATTTTCGTCCGTTACAGAAGCAGCGACCGTCTCGGCGGATATACCTGTCGTAGGTCGATTCTGTTCATGTAATGAATTATTTTAGGGTTCCACTTTCATTACGTCGTGCTTAATGTTCAACTGTTAAAGATAATTCCTACGTGTAACTCGACTCTTTCGTGATTTTATAGACGCTCGTTCAAATTTCACCTTAATAAACGTGTAAGTTGATTCAATGTGACGATGTTTTGAGCTTTATTTATTCAAAGAGTGAGAGTTCATTT
>DWQX01006506.1:0-11262 GCA_018245475.1 Pharmacophagus antenor | reverse complement strand
GTTGTGAAGTGAGTTGTGCGTCTGTGATTATGCGGCATTCATCAGCGACCATCGCAAGTAAGTCTTACGTTAGTACAGCCGACGGTTTAATAAACTGGTGTTGCGTGTTGATTTTTTTTTTTGCAATTCCAGAACATGTTTTTGAATTTAAATATTCATGCATCTGCAAACGTTAGGTTGTTTATTGATCACTGGCTGGTTAGGTTCACATGGCGTTTTTGTGTTCAGAGAAAAAGATATTTATTTACATTGACGTAATTCATATAGACATAGTGGTTGCATAACAAATATCGCTTTGTTTACAATTGCGACAATGTTGCAAGTGGTCCTGGAGTTTAAAGACATTTTTTCGTGTGCGTGGATGGCTGGCCTTATGTAATTACTACTATTTGGTGTCAACAGTTAATTAATTGCTAGCTCATTATATTTTTACAAAAAAGAAAAATGGATATATTAAAGAGAGCTGCCATTTAGACGTCAGAAAATCAGTCAGATCATTCGTTAGCTAGGCGGTGTTTAATTAGTTATTTAATCAATATTTGCTAATTGTCCTACCCTTATCTTACAAATTTAAAACTTAAAGGGTAGGGCAATTAAGTAGTTGACTAGGGCAGAGGAAAACTGTATTTTGGAGCCCCCCTATATCTAGTGTAATTAGTAGTGTAACGTTTTACGCTACGCTAGTGTGCGAAAACGTTTTCGTACATTTCATATAAAGAGGACAAATGAGTAATTGAAAATATACTTTATTGAATTAGGCATTCACAGGCGCTTTTGATTGGTCAAATTTATTCCAATGCCGGCTCCAAGAAATAGACTTTCCTGAGAAGAATTAGGCAAGAAACTATGGAGCATTATTTTAATTAATAATGTAGATTTACAGTTTTCATTTCATTGAATTGAAGCGAATCAGAATTTAGTTATTAAAATAGTCTTCAACAGAGGACACTTCTTATAAATATTTTCAAACCTATCCAAGGGCAGATCTTAATTATCTTTTGAGATTTTATTATAAAAACGTGCAAATAAGTTTCTAAGTCGAATCAAGAAAGATAAATTAACATATATGCTTTAACATTATAATTACTTAAGTATGTTTTGATGCCCAAACGCTATGCTATTATTAGTTGGCGATAGTCACCTCATAACTCTTTCGTCGCCACAATGCTTTTAGTATCAATGCTAGGCTGATAATAAACTTATTTTTATTAAAAAAAAATATGCAGGATATCCCTTTCCGAGGGGTAGCGTTTTAAAATGAGCGCACTTCGATGCCGCTTAATTATATGAACAGGCGTCTCATTATAGTGGACATGCGTATCAGTTGCCAGCACGTTTAATAAGCGACTTCGCTCCATCATACGCAACCTCACTGGCACTTAACATCACGTGAAATTGGGGACCGACGTTACACCATTGTAGATTAAAAATTGATGCACTCGTTTCATCCCTTTGTATTTTGTTCGTTCTAATCAGCGGCGCGCCAGCTGTGCAAGCCCGAAAACTTATATACGCATATGCATAAAAGAAATTATTAATTAATGACGTGATTTCGCCATTTCTTTATATCCGTCATCTTCGCGGCAATTATGATTTATTAATTTAAATGCACTATATTACTTAACACGTCCAACGTCACGGGGGTCATCGGTGACCGACACCTGAAGACGGCTAAGAAGTAAAAATGTTGGTTAATGTCAACTTATATCATGTTCAAATTCAAGTTCAAGTTCAAGTTATTCGTTATTCATATTGTTAATGTAATGGTGAAAGGTTAAGATCTAGTGCAGTTCGCTTAAATAAATAGAGGGGTGTATTGATACATGATTTATCACCGATTGAATACTACGATATTCGTCGCGTTATATTCGTGGGCATTCAACGTGTTAAATGGCGTACGGGTGCTTGTATGGCACAACCACCACTGGTTCAAATTGATATCATTCCGAAAACAACATCTTATCAACGAAAACTAATCGTCTAAATCTACCGTCTGTCCATATTAGACTATTGTTGGTCATATGCATCTCTAAGTAACGACTATCAACAGAAGATAGAGAGAAACGCAAAGTTTGTACAGAAATTAAGAGCGTCGCTAATATCTATCTTACTTATTTGTGATTATTCGATGTTTTTTTTTTATATAATTTTTATTTATAAATATTCATTAGAGCAATTGTTTTTTAATGTAAGGATTGCATCCGAAATCGATTAAATTAAAAAAAAAAACGCGCCTTTCCATTGTCCCAATTTACAAATGATTTATTTCTTGTTTCTCCAAACGGTACCTACTTTTAAGTATTAAGCTCTTATAAAAAAAAAGGATACACAAAGCCATACCACTCTATGATAATTTATGGATGGGGATATATAATAAGGTGAATTGAAGAAAAAGAATGTGTCGAATTTAGACCGTTTTTTATATCGTTGGTTAAATAAAATACTTGTAAAAAATTTAAGCATTCAATCTTATTTTATAACAACACTCCGAAGCACTGATTCAAATTACTTAACGGGAAAGTAATCGTATTTATTCTTGTAAAAATAAGTTAAATCTGACACATGAAATTACCTCTGTTCGCAGTAACTGTATGAACGGGTTTTGTTGAAATGTTACATTTAAGTGAAACATTTAATCGTATGTGATATTAACTTATCGAATGAGAAAGACTTTTTTTATTTACTTAAATTTTAGAGCATGGAATAGAAGTTTTGATGAAACATCGTGCGTGTCGTTTTTCTTAAATACATTTTAAAGTATTTTAGTAGGTAAGAAATGATAATTTAATCTTTGGACAGTAGGTCAAATTTTAAAAGCCACGAATTAAGGTTTTATGAATGTTTAAATACTTCAAACTTTATTATATCTGAAAACTTCCAGCGTACATTATTTCGCCGCTCCAATCATAAAAATTATTACAATATATTGGTCAATTTAAAAATTATTTTGATGACATATCGTTTTTATATTCTTTGGTAATCAAATGATCAAATGGAACTTTTAAACTTAATTTAACATCATGTTAAGTAACAATGAGGCAGTAGATGCTGAAGCGCTCGCTTTATCCACTATCTATTAGTCACTCGTTTGACCCCGGAAATTAACCAAGGAGCACCGTTTTAGAGGGTGTATGGTAAACCACTGCGCTTAGAAGGCTGCATCAGGCGAGTAACTCCTCACACTTGTCGAAACCAGATTGTTTTCGCCTACTTCCGTCGCGTTTCGACCTCCGCGGAGGATGACTTTTCTGTTGGGCGATGTAAGTAATATAATAAAATGACGTAACTTATATTTAATCCCGCGAAAACATTACATTTATATAGTTTATTTTTCTATGCATGTTGAAGTCTCCAATAATGATATGATTATGACCATATTCACACGAAAGTTTCGCCTCACACTCGCCGCTCGCTCTGCTGCGCGGAGAACCGTGGCGGTGAAGACTGGTCTCTCACTGTAGCTAAATTAACAAATGAAAAACCTCAAGCGGACAACAGTGATTTAATTCGAACTGTTATATTGAGCCAATGATACGGTGTTAGACAGACCACATCGCCGCCATTTTAGAAGGTGTAACCGGACGTTATAAGGAAACTGGGAATGCGAACGATCTAATAGAAAGTATTGACGCTTCATGATTGGACGTAGGGATAAGCGACGCGATTGGTTGGAATTGTGCGTTATGCAATCGATACATTCATAATTAGTTAATAAGTATCGATTATTAATAATAAATAAATGGAAACTAAAGAACATTTAAAAGATTTATGAACAGTTGTGAAATAATTCTCTTCTATTTTCCCACCTACAGACTCTTAGTAAGTTTGTGAGTAAATTCCTTAACTGTCAATTTCTTTTTTTTTAATTCCTTTAAAAGTATTTTTACTTTGATGCGATTAATTCGCTCTCATGATATAAATAAAGAACACCAATATCAATTTAATACACATATAAATAAACCCCTGGCTTCATTTTACCACAGATTAGTAAAGATTTGTTACAACTGACAACGTTACACGTTATCGCGAACAAAACGAAACGCAGCGAACACAATTTAATGTTTCACGTCCCCCGTGACGTTTATGTGAAGGTGTTGCCAGTAACTGTTTTAGAAGTGATCACATTTTACACCAACTGTCCGATGTTAGAGAGCGCGCGATCCATCGCGGCATACGCCAACGCGCACCACGTCAATAAATATATTCGAGACATCGGATGTAACAATTATTTAGAATTAAATGAGGTTAGAAAGTAATTGATTTTTACAGTTGGAACAGGCTTACAAATAATTAATAATAAAATAAAAATTACAGAAGGACTTTTTATTTAAAGACAGTTGCAAAGATTCAAATCTATGTAATTTTTTTCTGCAAGAACCCTCTTTAGCTGTAAAAGCCTCCACTAAAGAATGCCAGTCTCAGCTAAACTGGCCCGATTCAGTCCAATTGGTGCCGGTTATTATTTCAATATCGTTATCCAATCTTAAGTGTGGTCTTCCTCTTTCTTTTCCCTTTTGGGCTTTTTAAAATTGTGATATATATTTATAAATAATTATACATACGATTGATTATAAAGTAATGCATATAATAAAATAATACCAACAATTGGAAACCTTTTTCAGCTTCGTATTGCGGTAAAGCCCAATCATATACCGCCGGGCTGATTTTCAATAAAATAAAGGTAATATATAAAATATTTTTGTTATAAAAGTTTACATGGCTTAAATCCGTGAAGTCTTTGAACTAAATCTCGTAATATTTCTACAACTAGAAAAACTTAAAATTTTTATAGTCTATGTAAACGGCTGTTTTTTAATAATGTATAAACATATTTTTTTTGTGCAACTGTCTAACAGTTGACTTCAATTACACATGATGTTAAGTGACAATGAGTTTAAAGATAATGAAGTATACTTACTTATAATTCTTCAGCTCTTATTTGCTATTGAAATATAAGAGTTGACTATAATTTCATATGATGTTAAGTGACAATGAGTTTGAAGATAGTTAAGCTTACTTACCTATAAAGATTCAGCTCTTATTTACTATTGAAATACGGTAATGATATTATAGCGACTGTTATGATATGAATAATAGCTTGATTCAAACCAGGGACCGAATTACAAGAATGTTTCTTATCACACGATGGCATCAATTGTAAAACAGAGGAAAAGTATTAAAACAGCTTTAACTTTTTGCGTTCTACGGTGCCACACAGACACGTAGATGAGAGAATGCGCGCGTCAAACATTCAGAGCAATTTTTTTTTGCGTGATTAACAGACCAATCGCGGGATATGAGTGGCCAGGTGCTAGTAACGCCCAGCGACAGAGGAAGCATACATCATGCCGTTCGCGTTGCGTAGAATGTGTTCCTGCGCTCATAAGTTTTGCGCTTAAGGAGGCGATATTTTCCATATCGACGTCTGAAGCGACATCTTACGATAACTGCAGGATGCTGTCATCTGTGCGAATATATCGCTGGGGAAGCGAGCCAACGTGGTTGCGCCTAACTCATTTTCCAGCATCCGATTCAATAAGTATCAACGTTTTGATTAGTGGTACGCAGCCCGGGTTCCGCGGATCCCTTGGGGTCCGTCGCACCTTTTAAACTGAGTGAAACGTTAACAACAAAATTCCTATGCAAAATATCTCTAAAGAATAGTAAAAGATGATTTTATAGATAAAGAGATTTATCTTTGATAATTGAATTTTAATAATAAACTGACACGACCTCGATTTCACCTGATGTTAAGTGACAATGAGGCCGCAGATGGTGAAGCGTGTTCGTCCAGAAAAAATATCTTTCAATAAAACCTTAAACGAAATTTCTGTATAAAATTTAAGAAATCTATTTCTTTCTTGGATTAACAAATGTTCCTCAATGAATGGGCCGCCAGAAATTTTAAAGAATACAGGTGGCTCTTGACACAAAAATATTGTGTATTGTTGGTATTGATCATTCATAATCTTGTTACATTATACATAAAGTGCTTCTCACCTAAAAGTAATATCGACAACAAATAAAAAAATCTAATGAAGTTGAATATTATGAACAAGATACAAATCAATCATTCGTATTTTATTATCTTAACGGTTGATTTTTTTAATTTGTGGAGAATGAACTTTAAAATATTATTGTCTTATATAACCGAAATTAACCGGTTTAAAAAAATACGTGGAACTTTCATATTTATAAGAGAAGTACGTAAAATATTAATTATCAAATATTTTAGTTATAGTAAAAAGAAGATAGGCTCCGGAGAGATTCGAACTCGCGATCTCCTGTTTACTAGACAGGCGCTTTAACCAACTAAGCCACGGCGCCCTCGAATAGAGATGCAAAAGTATGATTCTTGCTTGCGAAAATTACTTGTAGATGGGGGAGTATGAAATTTGTCACACAGCTGAAGATCGTACGGAGAACTAGTGCAAACAGTTAAAATATTTTTTATAATGTGTTTAAAAATAAATTAATAATAATAATATACACATTCCACCATGCGTTTATCACACACAGACGTAGACGTACATGTAGAAATATTTACTCATTTGTTATTCTCTTATCAAATATAGGTGATATGTAATATTATTGAATTTCGTTTACTGGACGATGACTAGTTCTTATAATAAGGAATTACTACATTATTTTTAAGGCGTAAATGTCTATTGTTTTATAGATTATAAGATTTCTTTTCATACTGTCATTCAAAATGATTGTTCTTATTTGTAATTATAAAAAAAAAACAGCGAAACATTCCTTTAAACATGATTACTTTTCTAATCTCTATACGGGATGTCTTAACACTTTTTTTATTGTTATCGGGCTGAAATTTTCGAAAGATCCCTGGGGGGAAGGGATGTTTTAACGCTAGATTTACCGTACTTTTTGACGGACCAACCTTAGGTAGAAAGGTCTCTATACAAATATGCGTTTGACTTTTTTATTTTACTATACTGCCTCTGAAAAAAAAAAACAGAAGAATAAGAATACTATAATGCACAAAATTACTTAAGACTCGTAAAGAATGCTATAAAATTGTGTCGGTCGATCTAGTGTGAATAATTTTAATTTACTAATACTTCAGTTAATGCCAGTAAGGACTTTAATAAAGGAAAGAAAATTAACTTATTTTAATATTATCATATTTTAACAAACATTTCTGTTGTGTACCGATGAAAATTCTATTCTACCCTTTAAAAATTTAGCCAGTAGTGGCACAGTAGTTTACAGCTTGTCTTGTAACATTGAGGTTCCAAGTTCCGGATTCACATTGGTAATGGAGTTTGAATGGTAGTAGGGTTTTTTAGAACCCTAAAAAAAAACAAAAAAAGGATTTTTTAGAGCCCGACTAGCTACAACCTTCAATGTGAATCTGTCGCCTTTACAGCATTGCTGTGTTTCGACAATAATACATGTGAAACATGTATTCTGGTCACTGTTCATATTCTATACCCTCGTTATCACGTAACATTACGTGATATAAAGCAAGGTTATTTCATCAGATACGGTTCGTTTAACGAAAAATATTTTAAACTTATTATTTACTATAATAATAAAGAGAATTATTGGTTAGATACCGATAAAGAAGATACTTGATTTCTAATACACTATAGTTAATTTACATATTTATCTTACGGAAAAGTTTTATGCGGATTTCATGTTCCTTTTTTTTGTTTTGAACGCAATTACCAATGTCTAGTCCCGAGTTAACGCTATGAACTTAATGTGAACAGGTCTTTGGTTAATAAGCGTTTAATGCACAGAAAGTGGCGCTGTCTAGTGTCCATAATCACAACAAAATGATTTACGATGCAAAATGGCGGCAATTTCAATGCTATTTATTTCTTTTTATGATGTTTGTTAGAAGACCGTTAACCCCTTTGTGTGGCAGTTTATCTATTCAATTATTCATCCAAGATCAATTTAAAGTCTTGCATAAATCTCACGTAACTTTTTTTTTTTCTAATAGTCAGTCACCGATGCCTAATTTGAATTTGCCTCTGTTATTTTTATCAAATATTCTATAATTGCTGCTGATGTACCGAAAATTGCTTTTCGAAACGGTTTTTATGTATTATAATGAAATAGAAATAATTATTCGTATAAATTACGTTCAAGTGGCTGTAGCGACGTTATTTATTTGACATTAACGACTACGTATAGTGGGATTAAGGTACAACACTATTGAGTTTTTCTCTTGGACTCAAAAAATATTGGTGAAATTGATTTAAATAAAGCCATTAAAATAGAAAAAAGGCGTTTTTATTATTGTAACATAATATAACTTTGCATACGCAAATAAAGTAGCCTGTGATGGCATAGATAAAATTTAAAAAAAATATATAAAAGAAAATTCTTGGCCTTTTGATTGCCTTAATGAGAATATCTGTGCATTTTTAATATAAAAATATATTTAGGAGTTATTCAGAATCCGTGGAACAGAAATCTAAAAATGTTTTGTACGGTAGGTAAAACTGTGAAGCCTATTTATACCGCCAACTGGTAATGTTAAAATATTATTATGTACCAGTCAACTGTCTACTGGTAGGTAGATCTGAATAATTAGTGAAATTACTAGGGTAACCTAAAACCGTCTCGAGGCGTATTGCTTACTATCTGTTAAATCCTCCGTGTAACTTTTTTGTATAACAAAAAAAAGGAAAGAAAATAATTTTTTGCTTCACTATCTAAAACCTTATCGTGAGGTTTTAGGGGTCAAATTTCCGATCGTTACCAATAAAAACGTTTGTATAATAATCTACTTTTGAAATATATAAATAATGTGTACTTTAATTGGTTGTTTTACTTTAATAATACTTCCTATAATCATATACTGATTATCGGGTGTATTATTGTATGAATTGTCTTAATTCCAGTCATTCATTCCATTGTTTTTTTTTTATTCCGCGCGTTAAGATAACGCGTTGTGCTTCACCATTAATAACGTGATCAGCGAAGGAATTTAATAAGCTATCTTCGTTAGTGTTATTAACACTTCAAAGTAGACGATTTTTACTAATAGTGCTTTATTTACGTAATGTGTCATTGGACACTTCATATGAAAAAATAAACATTAACAGCTTATCGAAAGCTATACTGTTTTAATATCACATGGTAGTATCGGAATGTATCATAAACCATATGGTAATATAACAAAGATCGGCGGCGTGAACCTCTTTGGCGCCGGAGCGGCGCCTTCCGACCGCAAAGGGTTAAGAGTGGATAGGCTACTTATGGACTAGCGTGCTTCACCATTGTACACTACATTTTCACATACAATCAAGCGATTAGACGATTATGTATTGAATTAAATAAGTACACATTTCAAAAATCCTACATATTAACATTTCTCATGGTTTTCTTTTCGAGGCCATGGCAATTTCACACATCAATCCTTACATTTCCTTCTTTATAAATATTTAGCAAAGTGACCGTGAAGGGCGTTACAAAAAACTGAAAACTCGGATATATATATATATAAATATCCAAGTAATAATTTTACTATACTTATATAAGTATAGTGAATTTTTAATAATAGTTGTTAAGTGAAAATGACGTGTCGCGTAAATCTAGTGTTAATAATAATTAAAGATTTTTTAATAGGTTTCTTTACGGACGAGAGGCGACTCACGGTCGCCACAGTGTCTCGCGCGACAGAACAAGTAGTAAGTGAGGGGGGGGGGGCTTAAGGTTTGAAACAATATAATCGTTATCTTACCTTTATCCAAGTCTTAATACTTTATGGCCCACTCACACAACGTCTGTGTAATACCGCGAACGACCACTAGTGCCCACTCATACAATGTGTATGATACCGCGAACGACTACTAGTGCCCGCTCACACAATATGTGTATGATACCGCGAATGATCATTAGTGCTCACTCACACAACATGTGTATGATACCGTGGACGACTACTAGTGCCCACTCACACTATGCGTATGATACCGTGGACGACTACTAGTGTGCGATCACACTATTTCTGTGTGATTCCGAGAATAGACATTTGTGCCCGTTCTCACAACATTTGCATGTTGATATCGCTGACATATATCCGGTAAAACACTTTCTTTGTGACAACATATTATACTACATATATATATATATATGTTTTTTGTAGCAAACGTGCGGTCGTTGAAAGTGTTAAATATATAGAGATAGATAAATTGTCTAAATATAATGCATTTGTTTAATAAAGTAATTTTATTGTAACATATACATCGTTTAATACAAAAGTCGTCGTTCGGAAAAGGTTAAGTTATATGTTAGCGATAACCGTACAAACTTCCTTATAAATTCATTGTTTTTATTCAACAGAGTATACTTAATATCAATTTATTATTGCTAAAAGGCAGGCAGATAAAACTTACCAGTTCCCAGTTGTCGTGCGGTCCTAAGAGCGAGCTACTGAATGTTAACTAAATAAATGGCCAGGTAACATTCGTAGGTGGCGATGAATGCATTCAGTTCTGTTTCACTGCAGAGTTGCAGGGCTGCCTACTTTAGTTTTATTGTTTAATTTTGTTTTAAAACTACCTAGATAATATTAATTTTAACCCGTTACTTTTATGTTTAACATGCTGATACCTTGATTTGTTAAAAATTAAGTAATAAAAGAAACCTAAAATAAAAATTAAATGAATAAAAAATCCAGACGATAAAAACAGAAGGAAATTCAAAAGGTCTTTTTAATGTTTGTAAAATATAATATCGAATAAAGTGAATTCATAAAGATTATAAAATATATGTTATCTGTTTTCCCCTTCCACGTTCGCTCGGATAGTAAGGGGAGGAAAATATTAAATTTATCACGAAGATATGAGATGTTTTTAATCTACGAGAAGTATCTTAGATCTTCACCAGGACAATTAATCATCACTATACCGATTCTCATAAACATATCCAGTTTTTGAATGCAGCGGCGCAATAAAGACGTCACATGGATGTATTCTTGAATATTTAATGATTGTTTTTGTCTATGTATAAATAAATATTGCACTTGCAAACAATTTCTAACAATCAATGTACAGAGATAGTACTTTTCTTTAGAAATTTACCGTATGCGTGCATAAATTACTCGTAAGTCTTTTCATAATTTTATATACAACTAATATGGCAAATAACTCGCATGATAGAAAGCGGATACCTTAGTCCAGTGTTTTCCGAGGTGGGGCGTAGGCCACACAGGGGGGCGATTCTGTCATTTAGAGGGGGCAATCAGCAACTTTAAAAACAAATTGGTAATATAATACATTACAT
>DWQX01006505.1:0-11262 GCA_018245475.1 Pharmacophagus antenor | reverse complement strand
TGACTGGTATTGTAAGTGCATGTGGTGAAGAAGTCATATTAGTATACGGAACTTTTTCTCTAGGGTTGGTGCGACTCAAAGATTGGTCCTGTTGATCTAGTGCTAAAATAAACCATTCGCTCTTATGAATAAATGTCCATCTGTAGTGTAGGTCCAAAAAATCTACGTCATATCAAAATTGTACTATCATGATGTATTAATTTGAGTTCAAGTCGTTTCATTACAGTTTTCTTATTCACTCACTGTTATAAAAATGGGGAAATTTTTCCTAATTAGAAGATAAATTAAATTAAACGTACCTTATACAATCTTATATACGTCTCGAGTTTTAGCGAGACTGTTTAGCATTTAAATTGAATGTGGGTATTACTGAAGGATCTCGTCGACTTTCATAATTGTGAATTAACAATCATAGCCCCATTCGCACAGTGGTTTATCGCTTGCGTAACGCGACGGTCCCGGGTTCGAATCTGACGGTTTTTTCGTACCCGCCTTGCTAGCTACCACACTCGTTGTTAATCTGCCGCCATAACGGCATTTTTGCGACACAATAACCTTTTTTTCAACCTTGAATAATCATAACATATGTAGATGTAAATTTTAATTGTTTTAATATTTTTTCATATTCACCCTGAAAAGTGAGTGCCTCTTGGGCACATACTCTTATAAGTCTTAATTAAATCTACTTGTACAAACCAAAAATAGAAAAGCAACGCCAACAAGAGGACAAAAAAAGTCCTTTAGTGTATGGAAATCCGGTTGAACTATAGCCTATAAGATAACAGTTGACATAAATAAAAAATAATCACAAATAAAAAGCAAAAACTTTAGTAACAATAAAATAAAAAACATATATTTTATAATAGGCAGCATAAACATATAAGTTGTGATGATATTGTACGTACTTGATGAACATGCAAATGCCGGTCTTCTCCATGGCCCTCGAGATGCCCTTCCACGAGGCCAGCATGGAGTACTTCTGCTTCGCGGTCAGCGGCAGCCGGGGGTCGGTCGCCGGTGGCGGTCCGTCCGTCACCACCGGCCCGGTGTGGTTGCCGCGGCGCTCCGACGCGGCGAGCTTACCCAAGTGACAGCCCATGGTCTCACTTCATTATCTCACTAGCGGACAAATCAGTAACACTTCACGGGAAAACCGAAACGTTTTCTTTATTATTTACTTCCACTCAATCAATTTTTTCACTATTAACAAATTGTTAATTTTGTTTTTCACGCGTGCTCAAATGATTTTGTCACTATTAAAGAATTGTTAACTTTGTTGTTTACGCGTGCTCAATTGATTTTGTCACTGTTAACGAATCGTTAACTTTGTTATTTACGTTTGCTCAATCGATTTTGTCACTATTAAATAACCGTTCTCTTTATTATTTACGTGTACTCAATTACTTGTGTAACTTTCTCGTCTTTATCACTGAACACTCTGAGAGTAATTTCGCAATATTTCAACACTCCTTACGTCACAGAACCTACTCGGTCGTTAGTGAGACAACATTACATTTCGCCGCACCACTCAATCCATTGCCGCTCGCGCCTTAAATTAAATTTCTCGTTTCATACGCAGCCATCGATGGTTCAACAATTGTTGCGAAACGTAATACCGACATTTTCCGCGTGCGATTCTTCATAACTCCTTATCTTATCTGTCGACATGAGCGGCAGCTACCTGAAACGAGAGAATTACGTATGTAGCAACACGTTTGAATATGGTAAAACCCTTTTGGCGGAACAATCCGGAAATGAAAATTCTCCATTAAATTAATAAGATATTTTAGTTTGTCAAAAGAAACCTTTCAGATTCAATAGTTTTTAAAACTAGATTTACCGGACCAGTCATTTTGACTAGACGACCCTATATAAGAAGTTACGTATACCGATATGCGTTTGATATTTTTATTTTTTTATACCGCCTCTGGCGACATTGTTCTATACATTTTATAACGGAACGGAAAAAATATAAATGAAACTATGCACAAAACTAATACGGATACGAAAATAAAATCTTAAAACGTGTGTCGCTAAATCTAGTGTTAATAAAAAATTTAATTTAAAATATTATTATTTACAACGAAATCTGATATTGATAAAAAAGTTCAATCCGTGTAAGTTTTAAATGTAATATCACTGTCAAACCATTCAAGAGTGAGCAAGTAATTAATGTAAATTTTATTATTGTTTATCACAAACGAATCTATCCCGCTTTTGATGATAATTAAAATTAATTTACCGCGCAAGTAGAAAATATTGCGCCCGACCATAACGTTTTATCGCGTCCTCTGAGTATCTATTTATATATTATCTATTTATATTTTAGTAAAGCATTTATCGTATATATAACTTTTTTGTATACACTAACACTTCACGTGAAGGTACGCAAGGCCGGCACCTGTTGACGAGAAGGGGCGGGCGCGTTAATATTTCAGATTCCATTAGGGCACGCGATGTGAAATAAAAAAAAAAAGCATTCGTCGTCTGTTATAATTGTTCCCGTGCGACAGACGGCGCCGGATTCGGCGGGGCATTGTTTTCTTCCATTTTTTTTTTAAATCCAATCGATCTTCATCTGTATGTACCATTCTCTGAATGTATCTTTTAAATGTAACTTTCAAAATTTTCTTTCTGTCCGCCACCATTATTATGTTCAAATAAAAAAAAAATAAAGTGAAATACATTTCATTCCATTTACACGACAGGTGTTAAATATAATAGCAGGGATATATAAATGTACTATTTATCTTTCTTATCATCGAATACAAAGTTAAAGTCATCCGCAAATAAAACACGATATTGATGTTATCAAAGATACTTTACTTTTTTTTTTTATGTGAAGAGTAGGCATACGAGAGGGGGGTTCACCTGATGGAGAGTGATCACTTTCGCTCATAGACAGCCGCAACACTCGGGGAGTAGCAACTGAGACGACGACCTTTTAGTAAGTAGTAGGCTCTTTTATTGAAGGCCCCTAAGTAGTAGGCTCTTTTATTGAAGGCCCCTAAGTCGTATCGTTTCGGAAATACCGCCGGCGACAAATAATTCCACAGTGTGATTGTGCGTGGTAAAGTAAGATGCCGCTTGAAACGCACAGTAGATGATTGCGGTTTAAACCTCGTTATCATTTATCGACAGATGAAGTCGTGATCGATTGTCTTTAGCCCATAGCCGACAACAGAACCTGAAATTGTTTACAATAATTATTTATTACGCGATAAAGATAATGAAAGATTAATTCACCAACAAAGTAAATTGAATCTTCGCAGTATAATATCATGTGTGGAATTCGATAAAACATATTCAGCTATGCTCACGGAGCCATACATTTAACTAAAGCTAATTTCCTTATAAGACGCTGCCATAGTTCCGCTGCTTTGAGCTAATATCAATTAATTACAGTATAGAGGACATGCATACTGACTTTAGACTGGATTGGATAGTTATAACTTCTAATATTGGTTCATGCTCCACTAGTCCTCTGACTAGTGAATCAAATCCTGGATCATCGAATAAATTGCGTCATTCGGCCACGGATTTAACTCTTTCAATTCTTCACACTGTCTTAAGTGACTCTCGATCTTTTGCGGATTACCTTCATGTATTCCTTCTCCAACATTTTATGTCCCGTCCACGAGAAACGTCGGTAAGCCCGAAACCCTATGCGGTGCTCGCGGTTGCGGGCACGTAAATAATATGCCCGCTATATTGGGCACATTTGTTTCGCCCCTAAGGGAACCCTTTTCGAGTTGCCAACTTAATTAGGTGCCCCGACTGGTCGCGCGGCATTTGAACTGCGAAATTTTATTGTGTCGTTTTGTTAATTATTAGAGATGAACAGAAGAAATTAGAATTATCACTGGCGATACTTTTTTTTTTAGGCGATGTTAAGTGACAATGGGGTTGTAAATGATAGAGAACTAGAATACTTCCGGGTCTCACGTGTGTGACTGGCGGAACACATCGACGCTATTATGGCAGCAGGTTGACATTAAGAATGGTACACCGTGTACCGTCCACCGTCGTTTGTTCGAATTAAAAAGTTACAAAAACATGGTCTGATTCAATAAAACTCAATCGTAAAGTTCTAAAAACTCGTCTCGCGTAATAGAAGTTAATTTCTGTCCCAACTCCGTAATGATATTTCAAAGTAAAACTAATTATATTCGGTAAAGTTCATATTAAATTTGTATTAACTTAATCAAAACGCGGAAGAAAGCCTTAAGGAAACACAAAAAATAACGTCGTTTCCTTGACATTCATCGTTAATATAAGCCAATAGAAGCTAAGCTACAGGCCTGGCTTAAGTATCTCAAAAAAAAAAAAACAACTCGAAACAACATTCTGCGCTGCCAGCCTAAAATCATGTGAAATTACAATCGAATGCTTCAGTAAGGTTTAAAATAAAATCAAATGAAGAAAACAATCACATACAGATGTTGATAAATTATATATAAATTATTACAATCATTTTTTTTTTTATAAAACAACACCGACTGTTAACAACATATGATTATTAATTTTAATAGCAACTTCTACTGGCGATACTGACAACGAAATAAATGTCGCAGTGGTGGGGATGGCAAGTCGGTTCGGTAATTGAAAAATGGAAAAAAGGCATTCGCTGGCGGAGCGCGAGAAGGAAAGGGCGTTGGTTTGGTTATAGTGTGCTAGAGGAGTTGTGAGCCCGATAATTAATTTAGGTTAATATTGTAATTAAATATTTGTATATAGGCTGGTGTAGTTTTATTATTAGAAACTGTTGGATCATACCTAACCTATTTATTTATTTATATATTATTATTCATAGTTTACAGCTTATATTGCAGTTCATATAAATGATTACATATGGACAGGTCACAAGCCATTTACTTACTAATATTTTGTGGACTAATTTTAAAGAATTACAAAGTAATAATAAAATAAAATTAAGAATGATAGATACAATCCGTTTGTATTACTAATCTAGTTTGCTTGTTGCTGTATTGTATATCAGTTTACGTGAAACAGAAATTCTACCTAAACGGTCGCAACCAGTAATCGATTTTCATTTCAAAGCGTCGCAAATATGAAAGCATGCAGCAAACAAATTAGTTTTCCTTTGATGTCCAGGACGGCTAAATCAAAACTAACACAGTACGTGCTATAATATTATTACTGGACAATATGGATCAATTTTTATTTCATTGTTTTAAAAGATACATTGTGTAAAGAAACACTGTAGAATCTATTTAGGTAGTTTATTTTAAAGTCAATAACGCAATCTCTGCCAGTCAACCCTAGGATACAGAAGAAATTGTAAATAGGTGCAAAATAAAATATAAGCTGGAAACATGAACTATAAGTATATATATATATATACACATATACTTATGTACATATATGAAAATTTATATTAAGATATTTTTTAGATTATTTACATATATTTATATAGTAATTATGAACAAAATATGAAAATAATATAATATAATAATATTTTTAAAATACACATATGGTGTTGAATTTAAATCTAAAAAAAAATAAATAAACAGTCAACGTTTGACTTTGAATAGTGAAAACGCTGCAACCTTTTGAAGACTGTTAGGTGTTATTTAGATGCTTTCTGATAAGGCGTAACAGTCCATTAATATTAATTTAAAAACAAACAATGCCGACTGTATTGAAAAAGCATCAGTGAGTTACTAAGACTTTGATATAAACAACAATGTTATAATTTTTTTTAGTATATCACCTAAAACTTTTTCTTGATTAGCATAAAAAAATACAGTTATTGTTAGAAAATTGATTTTCAGGTGGCGTACTGCGATAAATATTTTATCTCACTTTCATACGGGTATCAGTACTGTTTGGATGGATCGAATTAACTGATAAGATGAACTCGTCATGATCTAATAAAGGTGTAAGCTGCGTTACAAAAATTTCACTGCAACCTTTCCATGTCACTTACTTTAAAATTTTACTTTCGTTTCGGCGGTAGAAAGAGATTTTAATAGTGTCTATAGTGTTTAATCCTATCCCAAACTGTGATTTGAACTTGACAACTTTTACCACTTTATCTTTTACTACTTAACCTTTTACCACTTTATCTTTTAATACTTAATCTTTTATTACTTAATCTTTTAACACTTTATCTTTTAATACTTAATCTTTTATCACTTTATCTTTTATTGCTTAATCTTTTACCACTTTATCTTTTGGTACTTAATCTTTTTCCACTTAATCTTTTAACACTTTATCTTTTGATACTTAATCTTGTATCACTTTATTTTTTACAACTTTATCTTTTACCACTTTATCTTTTACTACTTTACGTTTTACAATTTTACCTTTTACACTTTAACCCTTCAGTTTTACGGTACACAGTGGTATTCGAAACGATACCAAAGTTATACGAGTAGGTCATATAAGTTCGGACACTGGTAAATATTTTTAGAACCCATCTTGTTAGCTACCACTCTCATTGTTAGTCTCTTGCCATAATTATTTGTTCCGGCAGTAATACATGTGAGGGCTAGAAGCATTCTGGGCGAACGCCTCACCTTCTACGCTCTCATTGTCACTTAAATTCACGTGAAATTAACGTCGATTGTCATCGAAAACCCATTGTCGCTAAAGTATATCACTAACTTTTACAATGACATATACAAATTCATCGATATCGATCCTACGACTTACCATACTTGTAAAAATAAAGTATTCAATCAGGCTAAGTCCATAAGTTACGACGAAATCGTGGCATCGATGAAGTAAGAATAGGATTAAAAACGTTACATAATGCATTTCCGTGTGTATATGTACATCTATGTATGTGTATGTATATATATATACACATGAATGTTAAGTTCACAAGTTCACAACGTACACGAATTACACGCAAAAAAGGGACAGCTTAAATACCGTTCAATCTTTACGGTTTTTCTTGATCATAATATTTTTATGTAAGTTATGGAATATGGGTAGATTCCAATATAAGTACCTCATATTGATAGCGTTGCGGAAAATTTACAAAATACATTTTATTTTCAATCGATGTTACCAGTTTCACTAGTTAAAAATTAGTAATCGTATATGGCAACACTGAATGGATGCTCCGAATATATTTTTCGCACTGGTCCGTTGCGCTAAGGAACTCACGGATCACCGGATCCGTGGCCCAGTTTCGACGAAGCTGTAACAGTCGTCAAAAAGACTAACAGCGCAATCTTCACCTAACCCAGCAGCAGCAGCAGCAGTGTTGGGCGACATTCGAGTGACGTTTACGCAGAAGCGAAGTTCGGAGCTATAAGAGAACATTGACCGCGTCTTTTAATGATAAAAGAAATTATAAAATTATGTATAAAAGTGATTTATTATATTTTCCATACAGCGAATTCTGCAACTATCAGTATCAGTATGATACAACGAAAAAATTTTCTCTCTCTACGACCGTTGATAAATAAACTTTATTTACTTACAAAATTAATCTCACGTAATGTTAGATTAAAAACGTAAATGCATCGCCTACATCCAATTCAGGATCGGTCAAAGTTAACCTAACTTCTGCATACATATTTGATTGACGCGCATATTTACATTTCAGCCGTGGAAGACGGCACTCGATTGGTGGTCGCGGACCACACAAAATTGAATCCACTTACGTCTATTCGGCAGCTCCATTTTGAGCGTTAAAGCGCGGAGGGTTACGAACTGAATTCCCGCTCTATCGGCCACTTTTTAACTTAATTGGAGTAATACATTGCCAGCAGGATTATTAAATTGATGAAAAAACAAAAAGGAAATTTTACTGTTTCTTTACATTTTCAGCACTTTTTTACGTTATTTATTGTGTGAAAACATGATATTATATGTTTTATATTATTATATAATGTTGATTCTTAAATATGGAAACGTATACAGGGTTATTGGTAAGTCAACGTCTTTCTGCCGGGACATGCTGAATGACATGAAAAATGCTGTAAATTTAACCCCCTCGTTGTACAACCGACAATTAATAGTTTTCGTGATATTCGAATTTTACAAGTTTTCGAAAAATTTCCTAAAATTCGATAATTCAAGGCCATTAAAAAAAAACTACATTTAAAATCAGGTTTTTTTTGTGGCATATATTTACTTTTGCGACTCTTAAACACAGCTAATACAATCATAAAGAAAAATTCACATAATTATAATTTAGTGAAAATTTTTTTTCATTCATTCATTTAATTCAAATGTCCCGAAAGGTATTGATTTTCGACCATACGAAGGGGGGATTAAATTTACAGCATTTTAGCTCTCCTATCACGTCCCGGCAGTAAGACGTCGATTTGCCAGTAACCCTGTGTGTGTTATGGATAAAATCTATTTGTATATGTTCTCAGCCACCACCTACAATGTTTCCCCGCAATCATATAATACCTCAAGCTCCCCCCTCGTGCGCACAAAGAGCGTGCGACGTCACCGTAAAGCTCGCCCGTTTTGTTAATTAAAGCTCGCCCATCGCCGAATTGGGGGACCGTAAGAGATCTGATAAACGAAGTTGAGCCTTTAACCTACTCTTTGACCCGCCGAACTGTAGCAGAGTACAATCTCGACTGCGACGGCATCACGCTGAAGATCAAACTGTGGGTAGGCTTTCGTTCTTCTTGAGCGAAGTATTACTGTATCATCAAATTTGTATTAATACAATAGTATCTCTAATTCTTATCTGCCCTGCACGTAATTATACTTTCCTCTTAGACACCGGACGACTGGTAGAGAATGCATTTAGGCATTAAGTACTCCCTGTACTAAATAAAAGTGCCGAAGTATAAATGAATGAATTACGTTTCGACACGCATCTTTTCTTTTGGTACTTTTTATGACCTCTATTTGTTGAGTGATCGAATTTGTTCATTTCGTACCGTTCCATTTTGTTCGCGTAGTTGGAGCTATAATAATGAAGAGTGAAATTAACCCTTAACCCTTTCGGACTCAACGCTGTGCGAGGAACCGCGCGGTAAAAAACAAATAGCGATTTAACCCCTAAATTACGAAAATTTTCCTAATGTTTTAATAACAAAAAAAAAGAAGCTAAGCTTTATAGTTTATATAAAAATAATATTTATTTAAAACCAATAATTAACAGTCACGAGTTTAATGTCGATATGGCGTTTGTACTGTAAGGGTTGAGGCGGGAACATGGGTAAGTAACGAATTTGAACATTTTACTTTCGTGTTGAAACTTCATAATGCGTACAGTAAATGTATATTAATTAATACCTTCATATATTTGTTTTTAATTTTTCATATTGTGTGTATAATACTTATATAAAATTATATCAATTTATTTGTATGTATAAATTATCATCTTTGTTATTCTTCTATTTATTTATGTATGTATATAAGTTTTTACATATGTATTATCTTTAGCAAAATGATTTACTCCTACCACACAACTTTTCCTCCGCACCCAACGTTGACTGGCGGGGAATGCCCAAAGGCATTAAGTCCGCCATTGTTACACTGAATTGTGTAAAACATAAAGTTTTTAAATAAATAAATAAATGATTTCAAACAGGCCGTCGGCGTCGGCGTGTCCGTCTGTTCATGATGTGGACTGTGGAGGTCTTTTAGACTTGAATTGTATTCATTTATATTATTTATGTCTTACAAAACTTATTTACCATGAGTTTTATATAAAAATATATACTGACCCTTATCACTCCAACAGGCAGTAACATCGCCAAGCTTTAACCAGTGTCACAACTAGAATCACTTATTACTATTAATGAATGTTACAGTAATAGAATGTTACCATTAATTATTAATAAAAAACTACCTCTCAAAGAATAAAAATAATAAAAACAACCCTTCCTTGTAACCAAGTGGCAACAAATGGGAAAAATAATGATTTGATTCATTTGCTTGTTGTGAGAAAATCTGACAGCAAACTGACATTTAAAATTTACATAATCTTCATTCATTCGGTAATGTTGAGTGATAGGATGTGAACGAATGAATGATATAAAAAGTGAAGTGTGTCAAAGTTGGAGGAACATAATTTTTTTTTGTTTTATATTTCTAACATTACTGCCTAATGTACTAGCCGATTGAATCTACTTTTTTAAATTAAATCTTTGCTCTAAAAATTACTTTTAAAATAAAACTCATTAATTCATGGTTCTGATCCATTTTGTTAATTGACATATATTTTTATTTCTTTTTATTAAATCACAAATTAAAAAGTATAAATATGATATTTATAATAATAAATGACTAAATACTCTTCGTTCGAAATCTGAAAACCGTCAGTTGTATACAATTTAAGAGTCTTTCTTTGACCAGGGCATAAGACAACGCCTATTTTTTACCTTTATCTGATCCATGTAAGGAATTTTCAATCTTAAATTTCTCCTCGTTCCTTCTATTTTTCCTTGTATAATGTTATTCTATTTAGTCATACATGTATATAATATTTTTGTACATAATTAAAATTAACTACTACAATAAGACCATAACCAATTCAAAGCTTAGAGAGCTGTAATGACGCGGAAACGCAAATAGACGGGTTAAGCTAATACTACTCTTCTTTTTTTTCGTTGCAGATAAAATTTGTTTTTTATTAGCGTCAAAATTTAACTAATATTTTCTCTTTTTAAAATTACTATAGAATAATATAATTTGTCATTAAGTAAGACATTTTATATTTTAGCTTCAGAAAGAGGCTTTTTTTTCTATACCTTTAACTAAATGATTACGTTAATCTTATTATACAATAATACACTGTCTCCGTGGCGCAGTGGTTTACCCGCTTGCCTTGCAACGCAGAGGTTTCGTGTTAGATTCTCGGGCCACAGGAGTAGTGGAGTCTGGATGATGGTAGAGTTTTTCAAACCCGCCTGGCTAGCTACCACCCCCAATGTCAATCTGCTGCCATAACAGCTTTGGTGTGCTCCAGCAGGCATATATGTGTATGCGAGACGTATTCTGGACGAACACGCTTCTCGATCTACGGCCTTACTGTCACTTAACATCAGGTGAAAACGAGGCTAAGTGATTGCCCATAACCGATAAAAGAAACATTGTCACAAAATTCATTTATATTTTACTGTACATTTAAATGTGGACAGTAAATTAGTCTAGATCTAGCTCAAATGCAATCTTTTTATCTATAAGGATTTTATAATTATTTTACTATTTCAATTATTTTGGACAATCACAACGCATTGTTCTATACGCATAATTAAGTGATATAAATGGTACAAAGTGAAGATGTCTTAATTAATATATAGGACGTAGCAG
>DWQX01006504.1:0-11263 GCA_018245475.1 Pharmacophagus antenor | reverse complement strand
GTAAATCGTCACAGAACTTCGTAGAATCAATTTCAAAAGAGATTGTAAATATCGGCTGTGAGATAAATCGATTGTGAATCGATCTGTTGGGGCCCAGTGTCGCAAGTGGACGGTGGGCAATGGCAGCCGGTGCGGCGCGGATGCGGCCATAATTATTGGCGTGTTGTAGTGTACTTATAAATCATTCCGAGCGCTGCCTTCACCTAGAGTAGACCACACGCCGGCTGCCACTTACGGTGTTTACCCTTTTAAATGAGGAGTCGAGCCCTTGACAAGCGGTCCCGGACACGGATTAAATAATTATCCGATATTAATTTAACATGGCGTCCGCAACGCCATACGAAAACTTTTATGAAATATATTTTGAAATATTATAATGTATATACATAGTTTGGCAACATCGATTATTGTCTTACATTGACTCTTATTGATAGGATTTTCAGCTATTATATCTGATGAGTGTATGATATGCGATCACAGCAAGTAATAAAATAATATCTAATCTTTACAAAAAAAATCATTAGGTTTTCAGATAAATTATCAATAATAATAGAAATGTTTTATTAAGTCAAAATTTCTTTTGGACTCGGTAAAACAAATCCGAGATGGAACTCTAAATATTCTTAAGTAATCAAAAAAAAATCTTTGTATCAATTTACCGTGTCAAAGTAACTAAACGGTAAAGATTTCTACCATAATAATTATAAATATACATCATATAGGAAATGTTGCTCTATAGAGGCAACTACTAAAACTGGTAGGATAATGTTGAGAGTTGGTAGGATAATATTAGTTTTCAAATCAAGTAAAATTTTCCTCAATAAAGATTATCGACGGTCATTTTATAATAGTTAGAGAGTCTTCATAAGAATTTGCTTTACAAGATATTTCTCAATCAAGCACTAATGGTAGACTGTTGCGGGAGGTAGACGGTAATGTGGACAAATTTACATATTTCACGTGATTTTTAACGAAGGGGCGGGGTTGCACGGGCACTGGCTACGCCACACCGGTGTTGCCATGTATAGATAAATTAAGTAACAGATTGCAACGATGCGATGGTATAAGATATTAAATTTTTATTTATTTAACGAATTAGCAATTAACAACGTGACAGCGATAACAGATGTGCATGTAGTAAATTAAATTCTTCATTTCCTTAATAAATGAAACATTTTTATTACTTAAAAAAAAGTTTTATAACCATTGCCGCATTAAAATTTAGCAAAAACAAATAAACATTTATCGAGACTCCATGTTGTAAACGTCAAAATGTTGGCAATTAAAAGTAAAAAACATTAGTTTATTGCCAGTTACATAAATAATAGTATACCGTTAATAACGTTACACTGCTATAGTGCGGCTGTTCCTTAAAGCTATATGATGCTGTTAACCTCCTTCTCTGTACTTGTTAAGTGCTCTGAGGCGGAGACTAAGTAAAACCGACAGCCGCGGAGAGCAAACTGCGGCTCGGTTTGAGTTCGGACCACCGCCGCTCTCCCGTCTCGGTTTCTATATGTTAAGTAAGGATGAAATGAAGCTACGGTCCGAATCCAGTTTTGCAGCTTGATAATTTTAGAATAAGTAATTGGTTCTCAGTTTACAATAAAAATGTAATCTCGTTATAAAATATATTTTGTGTTTCATGATAATTTCTATAGGATTGGAACGGTTCTGATTTATTGTTCTCAGCTGTAATTCATGAAAATCATTTATAGAGTCGAAATTTGATGTTCTATTGAAAAATATTACACATTACAAAAGTAATTTTGGACGCTTTTTTCTATTTCAACTACTTATATTATTTCTTTTAGTTGTATTTTATTGGACAATAATTACGTTATTTGACAGTTATTTACTTTTTTTCTGTATAAAATGTGTTTTTTTATTTTTGACAACATTGTCATGAATGCGCTAAAAGAAACTATGATTATTTATTCAATTTCATGCTTTTGTGCGATTTGCATTTTGTTCTCTGCACAATTAGACTTTAACATTTACTCTCTTTTGTATGTTGTGTGCCAAATTAATACGATTTGTTTTTTTGTGCATTAATAAATATATTCATAGCTATCCTGCCGACAGATAAAATGAATTAGACATTTCCTGAAGGATTTTTATGAACTAATTATTTAACTTTTGCAAGACGCCGTGGAATGATATCTAAGGACCGATATGATTAGGCGATTATGAGGTACGTCGTGTGTGGGAGTGGTAAGCGATACGCCGAAAAACTGGACCGGTTCCGTGGGGTTCCCTTTAGAGGTTATCGAAACTACTGACAGGCTTACGGTTTTTAATCAATCGATAATTTCGCGATATCGTTTCAGCGAAGTCCAGGAGGAATCGGTGTGCAAAATAGAAAATTGTCATTTATAAATTTAATCCGTAATAAAATCGTAATGAAATTAAAAAAAAAAACCTTTATCTTATCCAAAAACTATTAGAAAGGGAATGTAATAATAAGCAGGAAATCTGTAATTCTATTGACAGGTATTTCGCAATAACAAAACAAATGACTTTTTTGCACATATCGAAATATAGTCACAATTTTTTTACGTATTCATGTAAAGTATATCTTTTAAAGATTATCGAAACCGCATTAGCATAATCGCAGTTTTGCGGGTCCTGGCAACCTGTTTGTTCTCTCTTAAAAAAAAAAAGAACGAAATGGTCGTTGCGTTTTATAACTCGACAAATGCTACGGGTCCCTCGTGCGTCTGGAGGCGCGACCGACCAGTTTTTCAGGCTGGGCCGTAAAGACGCGGCCCCCGGGCAAGCCGGGCAGCGATAACGAGGCCTGTGACGGCGCCCTAGGGCTCCGCTGATTCATGCCCGCTTTGTAATAAAGTTATTAAGTGGACGATCTTGTTTCGCATGGGAACCGAAGCGGCTAATGAGCGGCGACCGCCGACGCCGGCGCTATTTACGGACCTAACATTCGTCGAGAGGCTATTGTTTTAAATTAAATTTTAAGAGCAGAGTGAATAGGCTGCTTTTGCGTTCGCGCGCTTTACCACTTAAATCCGCGGTGTCTCTTAACACCTGATGAGATTATAGTTAAGCACAAATATATAATATACATATATACATCGAAATTAGACAAGTTTCTTAGTAGTTCATACTTTTACCGCGAAAGTGGGTTACCTGTAATTGATGGACACACTTCCCTTTTCCATAACGGAGGCTTAGGACATGTAAAAAAGGGAGCAATGATGCTAAAAGACGCTGGTGATCTATAGAGAATGTCAAACGATCAAAGTGTTAAAGGAATATAGCATACTATAATTAAGGATTTCTTTTATAATTTGCACAAGCTGTAGGTAATCATCAAATATCGCAGTGGGCTGTAGACAAAAACTGTGAATCTGTGATATGAAATAATGACTGTTCATACGTCCCCTAAGTGCAAAAAACTCAATGATAAATGAGGAATTAATGAAAATAAATTGGCGGTGTTAATGAAAGTAAACGAAGAATTCGAAGAAGTGAGTAAACAAGGCTGTAAATTGTAGAAAATATGAATCTAACATTGAACAAAACAACTGTTCCGGCGAACGAACGTTTCGTAATTTTGCATTACATTTACATTCGAAATAAATACCGGAGTACGTAGTTCAGCATCCGCGCGCACTGAATCAATAATAGCGTAGCATATAGAAAATAATCTTCCGAGAAGACATTACGCGCGTCTAGTTTCAAATTACAACCCTTAGCTGGCCTTTAATTAGGCCGTTAGAGTAATTGGTGTAGAAGAACGACAGGCCCGTTCACGATTTGCGCGCCCATACTTGGAAATCGTTTGTGGGAACCGACGCCTCGCTTAGGCATACCTATGATACGGTTGCGTTCGATGCAACAGCTCCGCGCCGAGGGTACCGCATCTTCCCCGAATTCGATTACCGAGTATTTTTTTTATTTTTTTCATTTATCAGACAAAGGTATAAAACATCATTACCGGAGGTTGTTTCCTAAACTGTGAACGTCACAAGTCACTTTTGTGTCAAACGTCACAGATGGATGACTTAGGACTTGAAAGACGATATTAACTTTTTTTTTCATATAATTATATTAATTTTTGGCAACAATGCTTATTTTGATATGCTTTCATTTCGTTGTCGAAACATTATCATTTCCAACTTTGACGTTTTTAAGTTGAACCCTATTAAATAATTATTAAATTGAAAATTTAATAACCTTTATTCTTTATAGTTATGTTGCCTCCGTCATACTCCAATCTTATATTATTCTTTATTAACATGAAGTGCATCAAAACTACGACACTGTCCGAAATAGGCTCCCCCCATATTACCAAAGTACTAAGCTACCGTATCACAGATAAAAAATAAAGTCAAAACTTATAAATAGCGAATTGTACAGATAGATTCATGCACGTGTCGTGTGTCGATAAAGTTTTCGTACTCCGCAAAACTGGAGGCCTCACGTCGCGAACGCGCGTTCGTGCGAGCGGACAGTTCGCGGTGCGTGGCACCTACGAGCGAGCGCGCTGCGACGTCACAGCCCGCGCGCAGTACCGCGCGTCGCATACTAATCGAGGCGGCCAGACTGCCCGGCTGCCACCCAGCGCGGCGCACCGGCTACGGAGGCACTGAGAGGGAACTGTCCTCCCGTGACGTGAACGACAACTGATGGTAAAGAGATGCGACAGATAGATGGTTTTATTCCATTCGACGTAGTGTTGATGAGACCGTTTTCCTTGCAAGGGCCCTGATCCTATTTAAGGGTTACATCAATAATGGAGTTTAGATGGTCATTGGGTATTTCATCACCAATATTCATATACTATCCTCAATGTGATTATGCATTAAAAATATAAATAATATATTAATTTTAGCATTATTCAGTTTCCCATCAGTCACACGTGTAACTCAAAGTACTTTGGCACTAGAACTTGACTACTAAACTTCTACCTTGTATGTAGAATATGCGCATATTTTAGTTTCTTCTTTGCTTATTTGCTAACTGAATTTTCGTTCGAAATAATCGGAGAGCAGACCAAAGCGTTTTTATTAATGTTATAAAATTGGTCCTCCGTGCCGGATGGTAGATTGCAACGTAATGCGCTCTCTTGACACACCCGGCCTATCGAGTAGGAACGTTGCCAAATGCCGGCCAGTTTTTTTAAACAGAAGGACATCACACACGCTGAATACGAAATGGATAAATAAATGAACAGTTTCGAATCTCGTCTCGGTTAATGATCGTTACACAAGCATTTAATACGTACGTTCACCTAATAACGATTACATAATGCAACTCCATAACGTACGTCACCATTTTCAACAAGCTATTAGTATTAATAACTGTGGCTGTCACATGATTTACGTTACGAATAGGTTCAAAATGAATTATTAACGTGACGGTACATTTCAGCGTAATTTTCATCATTTGTATTGACAAAAATATTAATATGTAATAAACATACATAGTACCTATTAAATAGTTCGATAACTATGTCCTGATATTAACAAAAAATAAAGCCACGGTTAAATGTTTTAATTAATAATCTATGTATTTTTAACGGTTACGGGCTAACATTTAACCACGATTTCAGCCGATGTTAAGTGCAAATGGGGATGTACATATATGCTTTTGTAATTAAAGTATTGTCCTTTAGTTTTCAACATATATATATATTTTTAAAATGTCCATAGGTCGGATAAAGCGTTACCTGTTTGAAAGCGGACTCGTTGAATGTTAATAATGTGGACTGTAGACTGTGTTTATGTCATCACATAAAGCGCCGTAAATTCAGTGAATTTATTCTGTTTACAAAAACTACAACACACCATATTCACGAGTGCCATTTGTTGTTGAACCCTGCCACGAGCACTTTAGCATTAGCTATACAAGTACTCGAGGGTCTCGCTCGAGTGGGCATCGGCCATAGACAAAATGGCACCGCCAGAGCTAATTTGCAACTCGACCAGTAGCTGCACCAAGCAAATAACAGCTTTGCAGCCAACAACTTTATTCTCGGTAATCTCTCAGAGCATTTTATTTTTACTTTGAACACTTTGTATTATTTCTTTTAACATAAAAATGTAAAGTGGCTAACATAAGTTAAACGTTTTTTATTTATAAACAGTCGCACGGTGTAATTAATGTTGACGTTTTAAAATTGTACATTGCAAAACTGAAGCATATTGGAACGGAGTAATGGAATACAGTATATATTATCTGTGGCAATACGTACGTATGTTTATGTGAGTAGTAAACAGAAACACGCGTTGCGATTTCAAATGAGCTCCGGTTGCGTAAACATACTGATGCAGACTGACAAAATGTCATTACACCCGCCTTTTCCTTTTTCAATGCGCACATTTAAGCATCTAGATCATTCGCGGTACAATTCTGATGGCTATTTTTGGTTACCAGCCATAGACAACGAATAATTGTATAGTCGTTTTTAAATTATAGCAGATTAATTAAAAAATAAAATCGAGCAAAATCGAACGAAATAAAATAATCTCTGTATAACTTCCATAAATAATATAAAAGCACTTGAACAAATATTTTAAAAAAAATGTTATAAAGTATACTCTTCAAATCTAATTAGCTATGTTGGGAGTTACAATATCACAAATTGGCAATATTAGTTTTACTAGCGTTAAAATAATAATGATTATTCTAGTGAACCAGTCTTAAGATGGGTCTACCTATAACGGGTTTGGAAACCTTTGTAACCTTCTAGACGGTGATATAATAGTATTATAGAAGTATTTATATTTTACGTCTGTATTGAATGAATATATTATTTTGAAACAGTGTTGCGAGAATGCAACCGGCGTATAATACCGGTGACCGTTCAGTGGCCATTGTTGCCCGCGCCAACCTTCGCGCCGACCTCTGCGCGGGTGGCCTTAGCGACAAATTCGTTCGCGCGCTCTCACTTCCTAGTTTCACTGGGCCTGTTGAAATAATTGACAGACAAATGTTAAATAATCGGAAAACTTCATTCGTTTCACTGGCAACATCCGATTGGTGATACCATACCTTCTCGGTGGAAGTGATGATTATGTGGATTTTTTACCCAATGAAACCTACCGGCTGAAACCATCAGCGATTGGAGGAGTTAAGGTGTCTCTATCGGCAGTACAACCGCGGCTGATCAAATCCATATGTCGATTAATAATTAATTTTTAGTGTTTCTTTTTTATTACTGCGAAATTATCACGATTTAAATGTAATTCTATAAGTTAAATGCAAGTTACGTCAATCCAATTACATGTACATTCTTCTTTTATAAAACTTTCCTTCGCCCTGATCTCCCGCGACGGTGACTCAGCGTACCACAAAGATCTGGACGCTGTGTTTTGAGTTAGTCATCGACGAGGAACGCGTCCATCCGGCGCTACACTAAATTTAGGATTTAATAAACGTTAAACCTGTCAGAATATTGGATTTCCTGACCGTTGAACTGGCTCTCTACATTATTAATAGACGCCACAATGCCCCGAGTGCAATGTCACTGAATAAACAACGAAACCGGGTTCCGTTCTGTGAGCTCTAACAAAGCTGAAACACGATAGGGCCGTATCTCGTGAACGGTACCCCAATGAACAACTACCACGATTAGTATAAACTATGGCCGAGAAATAAATCGGACGGCCGGTATGCTCATGGCTTATTGTAATTCTTTACCTGTTAATGTATGTAAATTACCCATATTTTTGCGGGTTATCGGCATTAAGCGTAATGGCAACATTATTACACTTCACATTTTCGCGGCATTGACACCAAAACGTCATTTGTCGTTCCATTTGACGTACTTGTACGCAATTAGTGCCCGCCGCTTCGCCCGCGACGAAAACGGATAATTTGCATTCTCAATGGCAAAAAGGCATATAAAAACTTAAGTTTCGCTTAGAACTTATGTGATGAATATAAACACGTTTGTTCATAACATCCAAAGATGACAAGTTAACAAGGAATAGCGTATAACATCTACCTGGTCAAACTTATCATAGATAATATTGTATAACGATTATAAATATAAAGTCAATGCCTGCGAATGGTTTCTCCCATCTCCCACCAGCGTTTTTAGTGACAGAAGGTAGTTTATGCTCCGCTCCAAGCTACCGTCTGTGTTTACCAAAAAAAAAAATCATAAAAATCAGTTAAGCGACCGAGATGCTAAAACGTAACAGGGCCACTTTCGTTACAATTTAAAGCGCGGTCTCTGAAAATATCCGCGCCGCTGATCAATTAGCCGCTAAGTCGCATGACGATACGCTCGGCCAATGAGACAATTAACCACATGGACGCAGTATGTAGGCCAACGAGGAATTACTGCAGCTGAATCCCGTCTTGATCGACGACAAAGACCTTCTTTGTTTCTATAACGACATATACATATACATACATCTCTATTCCATTAAGTTGCACAAAAGTAAAAATGTATTTTTACAATAATTGACTGCCCCCGAGTGTATGGATTCGTTCTTCTCGGGAGAGTAAACATTTTTTGTCCTGCGTTAGTGTCGTTTGACCATTGAAAAACTCCTGTGAGAGCTTAAGTGAATACAAATAAAGTATATTACGGATTTGAATAACTTAACACGTGGTTAATAAACAAAACAATAATTTCGTAACTGCACAATGTATACAAAAAAACCAATCACAAGATTTAAAATATGGAACTTTACTTGTTATTGTAAAATATAAACTTTTAATTTCATCTATGATCTACTGTCAGGACGGAACCTTTAAGAAGGGCGTACAGTCAGTATTTGGGCTAGATATGAATCAGGTGTGAGCCATTGTTTTGTCGTCACCACTATCCGAATAAGCAATGTTAAATATGTTTTTTTTTTATTTATATATTACAATATGATGGGGCTGACATAGCCATACATGGCTGTAAGTCTCTATCACTATATCACTGAACCGGCACATGAACATTTTCCTCCTGGAGGCCATTTTAACTTTTTTTTTTTTCATTTACATAATTTCCTTTCTCAGTGTTTATAATATTATCATGCACCAGTTACGACGCCGGTCTGGTTTAGTTGTGAGGTTAGCTAGAACTCGTGCCCAGCGAGTTCACCTCGGAATTCTTGCAACTTTAATTATAAATAATTATAGGACAGCGCTCGGCTTAAGGTTTTTAACACCGTTCTCAACTGAAGCCAGGGCACCGTGAGCATTATAAAATGCATCTCGGAATACAATTAAATACAAATAATTAACCGCATTATCTGGTAATTTTGTGGTAAAACCAACCATAGATTTATTAAGATTGTATTATTTATATTATCTGTCACATAACTCTTCTTTAGTCTTCTACATCATTGACTTTTCTCCTGTCTATGGTTTACGCCTTTCACCCCCTTTTCGTTTTTAATTTATAACTTCTAATTTAGTTCGAGTTAAATAATTTGTACGATAAACTATATGCTATATCGAATTCTAGGACAAAACAGATTAATTAGCAAGAAAATTAAATTATGATAGTTTTTTTTATCAAATATAAACTGACCTGTCGACAAGAAGTTCAGATTACATAATTTAATGTTTTTTGTTATAGTGTTTTTTTTTTTTAATTTCATAGCAACACTATCAATAATACGTATTTTTCAACACAGAATTTACATGAAAATATTTATCGAAAACAAAACATAAAATGGGACCTAATGAATTTTTTTTAACTCGTTATACGTTCGTCGTGCAAAATGTGATCGGTCGCAATGCATAGCTCGGTTGCTTTGTTGCTGGCTGTACGCGCCGCGATGTCTGCCCCCGCTGTACGCATTCGCTGAATACTTGTACATATTCATGTTGCATCAGGACTACGCTGAATGAATTATTATCATCGCCTGCAGCATAGTGTCGAACGGCGAAAAAAAAACAAAAACAATACGGCTCGCCACAGATAATTTAAATGAAACACAGATAATATTAACAACTTTGTTTTCGTTTCATCATTTTTTTTTCTACCAGCGCAATGAATGGAATATTACAAATGGGTGCACGCCGTCGCAACATTTTTAGATTTTTCTCGATTACTATTGTATATATTCGATTATTACTCAAGTAAGCACTACAAGTGACACGATGCTATTTACTTGACAGCTAAGCAATGGCGTAACGCCGCGAATATCTGTAGCTGTCACTCAGACGATCGTTCAGGGAGTCACTTACCTGTAATCATGCCGGCGGTAACAGGGAGCAGCACTGTAATGTAGTAATATATTATACTTAACATGCTTTCGATTAGAAATAAATAAGTTTGAGTTGATCTTTTTGCTATTATTAGAAATCTATTGTACAAGTGGTTATTTATATTGTATCTGTGCTGAACCATTGAGTTGATTACAAAAAAAAAAACGTTTTTGCGAAGAAGATTTTATATTATATTTTGTATCATATTTTGCCATCAAATGTCGCGTAAGTATTTCGAGTTTTACTAAACACCGTTAAAACTAACGTATTCAACAATATATTTTGTTGCAACTTCGAACCTGATGATGTATTTATAATATTGTTATTATGAAATATTAAGCTAACACCGTGGTCAGCCAGTTTCGTTCTAATACATACTAAAATGTCCGCACGGCCAATGACAATCGAAAGGGTAGGTCCGCGGTACGAAACCATCATTTGGGTCCACTCGCTCGTCGCGTACACGAACACGAAAGTCTTATATCTGGACGGCTGAATCGAGCTGGGCTGTCTGTCACGAGTAACAATCGATGTAATTTCGTAACGCAATATTCCTAACTGTGCGGCGGCGCATTGTCTGGCTGCGTGATCGGCATAGGCAAGTCGTGTGCAAATTTTCGTCCGATTTGCATCCAGCATTGTTTGTTTGTTAGTGCTGGCGCTGAGTAACGCTCGCGGAATTCGCCGGCGATCTTACGAGCCGCGACGATTTTGCGTTTAATTGTGATTTTCTTTTTTTTTTTGATTGTACATCATCTGTTTGTCATTTGGTTAGCGTTATGATCTCAACGCGGGACTTAGACAGTAGAGCGGCGTCCAAGAATAGAATGTAATTCGGTCAATGGACGGGTGATACGAAAGCGGAGCGGTGCAGTCGCGGTTCATACGTAGACATCATATTTACCAATTGCTAAGGCGTGTAACAACTTTAGTATGTTAATTAATAGCGTGCCACACTTGAGCTCGTCGAGTGGTCCGCATAGATTCGTTGGGACGTGAGCAAAGGTAATGGAAAATCGTCATTATCGCATAGCAACTGGTTAGGCGGGAGAGCCGCGGTACATTCTAGACAGTTTCA
>DWQX01006503.1:0-11263 GCA_018245475.1 Pharmacophagus antenor | reverse complement strand
TAAAAACATTAACAAATGCAATATTTCAAATCCCTCGGATTAAAATAATTTTTTATATTAACTACAATGTTTTTTTTCCAACAAAAATAGAATAATCAAAACCCACCCCCCCCCCCCCCCCTCAAAAAATATTGTGTGGCCTTTCATAATAATTTTTTCATTACAAATTGAGAATCATCTTATTGTCAATTAAAAATCTAGACATACTCGGCATTCGCCTGTATTATAAAACAAATAAATGCTCTACAAACAAGCTAACAACTTTAAATCATTTTTACTATTATTTTTAAATCATAGTAGTAACTATAAAAGCGGTAAAATTATCATATATAAATATCTTTATCGAATATTTCTTTTTGTATGTTGGGTAAATAAATAGACGTTTTATCTATCATATATTGATTTTTATTATATTTACAGTATACAAAATCAAAAATTGTTTAATCTACATACATTTTTGTCAATCGTCTCAGTATTTGTTCAATCGTCTAGTAAAGGCACGATGTAGAACTCTGAGAACATCTGCCGCTGATCCTCCTTTTCAAGTTTGAGCTGAAGAAGTAAGAGTCCGTTGTAACTAAATCTAAGGACTACCTGTGAAAATAATTGGGAAGATTTTTAGTACATATATTTAATAATATAAAACGAGTATTTCTATACGTAATTATAATCAAACTTTGAAATCACTTTATCTGCATTAACACAAAAGAAGAAATGCAAATATAAATGGCTCTCATTTAAAATTAATAATTATTTATTAATGGATATTGCAATAGTTGATATGACACTCATAACAGCCGATAAAATATTCATACAGAGTAGTGCCCTCTATTGATAAAGGAAAGACCGTTTTTATACTAAGTTCTTAATGTTTTCAGTTAGATGGCAATCTTATAACCCTACCGCAAATACACTGTAACTTGTACTTAATACTGTGTCATCTATGGTTGCTATAATGAAACGGTTTATTTTCTAACACGTGCATCAAAGCATCGACCGATCAAACGCGCAGATCTACAGGAACTACAGGACTACAGGAAAAAGTTTGATGAAAATCGTGTTGTAAAAATGCACAAATAGAGCACAGTTTACTAACACTAATAAGGACAGCTTATATACAATATTATAACTGTATAGAATTATTTCTTATTGACAATTAAACATTATATGTATGACATACAATATACAAAAGCTACACTCCAACAAGAAATTATGTCGTGAAGTAACGAAATATTACTACATGACATGATTTTTCCATTATTTTAACTTTATTGTTGTGTTTAGACTTTGTGGCAATATTTTTTTTAATTATAGTACTATATTTCTTAAAAGCTACATATACCATGTATGTGGAGCTTTTAAACTTTTATGGGAGTACAGCCACTATCTCGGGTGTATTATATATTTTCTTAGAAAACTAGTGTTTAGCATATTGTCTAGGTGCAGCACTCACCTTGCTAGACAGTGCGAGCGCTTTCATGATGAGCCGTATGTGGTGCAGCTGGTACTTCAGGGTGACCACCTCTTCACAGCTGAAACTCTGCACCATGTCTGAAGACTTGGGCATGTCAATGCAGGAACGGTCCTTTGTTTTATATTAATTAATAAATATTTTTGATAATAAGCTAACACTAGACCTCTATTTCATTCGATGTTAAGTGACAATGAGACCAAAGGTGGTGAAGCATGCTTGCAAAAAGTACTCTGACCCGCACATGTATGACTGCCAGAACAGGTTATACAATGATATTATGGTATCAGGTTGACATTGTGGCAGATAGATAGCCAGGTGGGTTTAAAAAACGCATCGATCTGAAGTCCCCTTCTCATATGGACCAGGATTCCAACAACCTCAAAGAACTGCACCATGGAGGCAATTATAAATAAATGAATGAATAAGCAAGCAATACATAGAATTTGAACTGTTACCTGCATTCCATAGGTGACAATGCTGACATTGGGGTGCTCCGGCGATAGGTTCAGCTCGAGCACGTCGCAGGAGCGCTCTAGGTCCGCCAGCAGCCCAAGGAAGGCGGGCGCTTTAAGCACCAGCTTCGCGACCTCGCCCGCCCCCTCGTCGCGGAGGTCGAGCAGCGAGTCCGCAGACAGTGTCGATATCTCACAGTCCGTCATCACATTGTGAACGGATAGTGGTTGCAGTCTGATAACAATATTATGAGAATTGCATCTTTAATCAGCACAAATAATGTACAAGAAAAAATGACCTGTTACATATGTCATTCACAAGTTTCACTTTAAATTTAATAATATTGTTGTAACACCTTTGGTTTCGTTTAGATATTACTTATGTAATAAATTTTCGAATTTAGTTTTTCGTTTCATTATTTTTTTTTATAATTTTTATTACTTAATATGGGTAAACTATAAAACAAATACTGGTAGTTCTAGCATTAATGATGTGAGGATCCAAAGTGGTGGACCCTTCTGTTGAATTAGAAATAATTATCAAATATTAAAAGGTGGACTTCAGTTGTGGTGACACATTATGTGTACTTATTTTTTGTTATTACATCTACGTTATTAGAAACAATGTCCTAACGAAAATGACTGTTTAAATGTTTTCTTTATGGTAATTAATTCTGTTTCGTCATTTTTTCATAACATAATAAAATATTCAACACCATATCATCTAACAAATAGAGAAAATCTGCAAAAATAACAAAACATTTTTTTGAAAGGTATATTGCCATAGATATCCACTTTTAAAGTGAGTAAAATAATTAGAAACTAATAACATTGTGTGAGGAAAAAGTATTTACACTAGAAGCAATGGTGACCCTTCAAATCTGTAGTACATCTTAAGACTTGATTCTTCCCCTGAACCAAATATATTTAGACATTCAGCCAACACTGCAATACTAATCTGTAAATAAACAACAAAATATCTTATAACAGTCTCATACCACATCATATATATTTCATAGTTATGAAATACAGTAGAACCTCACATAACAAATGAGGTAGATTAGGGAATCACTAAATCACTCAATAAAACCTTCCATGCAATTGCTACACATGAGTAAGACTTTAGAATAAATTATGCTTGTTATGTAAGGTTCGACTGTATTACAACAGTTAATAAATATAATATGTTATCATACATGTTTTACCAGATAACTGTTGGCAATGTCCAGACATGTTTCACTGGACTGTTAAGTGTTAATTCATCATCTCAGCCATTAAACATTATTATATTGTAATTATATACAAAGATCAGACACCCAGAACGCCTAACAATAGTGTTGGCCAAATATTTATTTAAAAAAAAATCTTTGTTAAAAGATTCTGATTAAAATCAGAAATTATGTTTCACATTCCAATGTCATTCTATAAACTCTTACACCATTTAAATCTTTGTTACCTTAAACATAACATCCACATCTTCCCTGATGTGGTACTCAGTAAAATTATCAGCAGGTACATAGGCAGAAGCCTGTACACATTTCCCTTCTTCCACAGTCAGCTTAAGGCCTTCGGGCATAGCACAGAACACAGCATTCTGTTATAACAGAGAACTTTGTATCATTATATATTAGCATAACTAATTTTAAACATTAAAACAATTTACGCTGACAATTACCTCTTGAAATTGTATTGATTTCAATAAACTATAGAGTATTTTACCCGATTCCATGGATGCAGTAAAATAATACTGAGATGTCCCATTATCCATTGTTTCCTTCTTCCAAATCAAACATGGACTTTAACAACATTAAATATTGATCTTTAGTAATTTCGTGGTCAACAGTTTTGCCTAATATTTGTTGTATTCTAGCTGCTAATACGTGTTTACAGGTTATTTCCGTTCTCTTCTCTAACACAAGATGTTTAAACGCTTGACATGAACAAAAATTAATACGGGGAAATATTCTATAACATCTGTCGTTTTCACCTTTAATTTCTATTAACTGCCGCGACTTATTTGCTGTACAGTACACAATAAATGTTGAATACTTTTCGAGAATATCAAATGCCCTCTGTAAAACGCTTCCAAATACCGAATGCAAAGAAAGTAGATCCTCGTCTGAAACTGAAAGTAAGTAGTTCAAAAACATGTAAAAAAATAATTGTACTATATGTTAATTAAATAGTTAGTAACATTGTTTAATATCCGTTTTGTTAAATCTTTCTTCAATTTTATTAAAAATACTTTCTCCAATTGCTGGTATTTTTGATTGGCTACAATTACTCATAACCGATATAATCTTATAGAGCCGTAAATATAATCAAAAACACAATCAAAACGTTTTATAAAGACCGCGTAAATTTTTGACTATTATGAAAATGTTGATAGCATATTTCGCAAATTAATATATATTTAGATGTGTAATAAGTCTGTACAATGTGTGTAAATGTGTAGTGGACAGTGTTATAGAAAGTTTTTATATTCACAAATAAAACAATTTTAGAAAATACTTCTATCTGTTTGTATGTTTCCGCATTATTCAAAAATGATTGGACCGATTTTTAATGCATTCGGTGTAATAATAGAGATATACCCAGATTAATATTTAAGAAACTTTTTAATGGTAATTTTTTTATCGGAATAGTATATTACATCTAAATATCTACAGTTCTCGTATAAATCACGCGTACGTAGTCGCGGAAACTACTTAGTTTGTAATAATGACAAATACCGTATTAATTACCATCCATCTTTTAATATTTATTCTAAATAAATTCATTGTATTAAAAATAAATTAAACATGTCCGTTCCCTAGAATTTAAATTTATTTTAATTATGTAATAACCTTTAATAAGTGTAATAGCAAGTTATATCTATCTATATATCTAACCTCTTGACGCCGGCGGCGTTTAAGATTCACTGATAATTATAGTCAACAAAAAAATCAAAATTCTTTAAATTTCCATGTTAGTCGAGCTCCGAAACAAATAAAATGATGAATGATATATTTTTATAACACAAAAATCTCTTTTTATTAAAAAAAAGTTGTGGCTGGAAAGGATAAGATATTTAGTTTTTATCAAGCAGGCAACATTAATAATAACGTCATTTACTTCGGCAGCATAGAATACATCTCATATTTACTGTTGTCTAGTGGCTCTGTAAACAGTTTAATATTTCTGAAATACTTGTCTTTTGTACTTTGTAATTGCTCCTGGCTAATTACATTATGAGTGTAGTTACGGGGTCATCATGGGAAGGTAAATATTAAGATATATTATTTAAACACCGGTTTGTGATAGAAATTATGACGTTGCACAGAATGTTGAGTATTTTTTGCCTTCCAACTATTGACAAACCAACACTATAAATTAATACATTATATTGTAGAAAAATAGTTTCAGACCATGTCGATTATTATACGGTATTTATACTGTTTTCAAATTGTATATCAATGTTTTGTTTAACATAAAATTGAACATAAAAAATTTCATATTAAAATATGAAAATTATATCTGTAATTCGCTATGTAAATTATCAGTTTATATTTGTCCTAGGTGTGCATATAACATGATACATAATGAATATTTGAATTACAGTATTTCATTAATGTTTTATGTAGTAACAGTTTAGTATGTAAACTACTCTTACAGATTTGAGAAAGCAAGCGAGGCATCTAGAAAACGATATAGATGTGAAATTAGTTGCTTTTAGTAAACTTGGTGTTAGTTCAGGATCATCCAGTCTCTCTTCTGAGACAGTCCCCTTGATCAACAGCGATGACATGTTTGACACAATGTCAATGGAACTGCAACAACTTCTTAATAAGGTAATATTCACAACCTTTAGAACACAAGAAAGTACTCATAAATTCTAAAATTAAAAATCATTAGGTAATTATTATTTATTGAGCTAATTAGCACAATATAAATTAAGTGGCAAGCATAATAATGTCAGGTTACTCACTTAATCTGGGTTTTTATAGATGAGGTAAAAAATTCTAACTACACATACCTGTGTCTTATTAACCCGAGGAATAACCTTTATTTTAATAGCAATTGATTAATATTGGATCTAAATTCCACTATTAGCAAGAAGTCCATAAATGATGAAACAGACTTGCCCACAATTCTCTAGATTACACATATATTACTGCTGGAACACAGTAATGCTATAGCAAGCAACAAGTTAACTTTTATGATGGTTGCTCACTAAGAAATTTTGAAAAAATCTCTGCTGTAATTATGACTTTACTACTCATGTAGCCCGGGATTCAGACCAGGGACCTCCATGTTACAAGGCAATAAAGTACTATGCTGCAGAGGCCAGCCAAAAGATAATGCTTATTCTTCAGTCAAATTATTATCCATTTTATCCTCTTCACATTATTAGTCCTATTTTTAACATAACTTAAAGGTTTATGAAAAAGTTATTTTAATGATAACATACTGAATGATTGTTTGATTTAATAAATAATATATTGCATTGTACTCTTTTGTGTTACAGTTGTCTGGAATAAATGACAAAATGGCAGACTTAGCACCAAGCGGTACAGCCACAATGCACACAATAAAGAGGCACAGAGAGATCCTAATGGTGAGATAAATTTGAATATATTTTGTTTATACATAATTTTAAATTACAAATAAATGGCCAAGTGTGAATCAGACCTGCACACTGAAAAGTTCCATATCCTCAATACCAACAAATTTATATAATGTAAGTATTATAACATACATAATAGTGTAATTGTTGTAATAATTATATAGTAATAAAAATATACAATCTACAAAAATTTCAACTTACTACCTATATGGTTCATAGGGCAGAGCCATGTTACAGATAAGCAGAAGATTGCCGATCTGTCCGCAATTCTACAAAGGAATGCCTGAATAAATTCAAAATGGATTCTGTTTGTCACTTTTTAGGGTATGAAAGATTAAAAAATTCTAAATATATGTTATATATATGTAGGATTATCAACAAGAGTTCTCAAAGACATCGGCCCGAGTGAGCGCAAGGAGGGAGCGCGAGGAGTTACTGCGCGGAGGTAGCCCGCCTCCCTCCGCTGCGGCAGGTTTGAGTCGTCGTGACCAATACGCTAAAGAAGCCAACCATTTGCATAGGTAATATGTGCTTTTAAAGCGTTGACATATTTATAAACTTTCAATGCGTGCTGTTATAGATGCACACGAAATAAAACGAATAGCAGTTCCACAGATAATTTATTTTAAAAATATATTAAAAATCTTATAAGTAAAACTTTTTCGTGTCTACTCTGCTGTCTGCTTGGCGACCACGGCCGATGCAACTCACACCGAAATGTTGAGGAATATTAGTTACCTTATAAATATTTACGTGATATGGACCCTTAAATATTTTACATATAGTATATAAAGATCCCGGAATTTTAAGATTCTCTCTCTATCACAAAGAAGAAAAAAAAATTGTTTCATTAAAAAAAATTACAAAGGTACAATTTTACAATTGAGGAGTAGTATGAATAGACTGCTTCAAGGTTTATGAAATTTACCACAGAAATCCACATCATCACTCAACACTAGTTGAGATTGATGTTAAGTACGAACCTATAAAAAATACTCATATGGCGATTGAGCACACTCGAATAAATCGCGTGAACGTTAAGAATTAATTTAGTATTGTCCTTCTGAAATTTATTAATTGAAAATTATTCATGTGCTTATTATTTTGCAATGCTTCCCCCAGTTCACATATCCTAGTGGATGAACAAATCAACATCGCGATGGAGGCACGGGAACACCTCAGTTCCCAGCGACAGACCTTCAAGCGCATGCAGACTAGGTTCAATGATATTGCTAACAGGTAAAAAGAAATTGGTTTAAGGTACATATATTTTTTTATTAGGTATATGGTTTACATAAACCTGGGTGGCACTTTTCGAGGTATATGTCTTCCAACAACATAGCAAATAATGTTCATAATCATAACTTTTACTTCTCAGAAAACTGCTAACAGCTTGTATTATGTGAAGGTGTCTGATTTAGATCCAAGGCCTTGTAAGTGGTTGAGTTTGGATATTGATATAAGTTCAATGGTTTTTCTAATTTATTTGACTAGCTACCACTCTTAAATTGACCATAACAGTTTTTTTATAAAAATGTAGATACAAGATTAACATGTAGACTTTAAAATTTCAAAGCAAATATATATTGGGAATGCAATTTTAAATAAATAAATACAACATGTTTCAAAGGTCTTGATGATCTCTTGGTTAACCAAGTGTTAAATATGCAGTAGTAATTATGTTTATCTTCTGAATATATTGCTTGACATTTAGCAACAGATTTGGATGAATAAGTATTTGTCTGTCTGAGTGGAGTTTTACTATCTTTTGTTTCTTCCTCCCAAGGTTTCCAATGTTGAACAGCCTCATCTACAGAATAAACGCACGCAAACGCCGAGACTCCCTCATCCTGGGTTTAGTTGTAGCAATTTGTACATTCCTACTCCTGTACTACACTTTTCATTGACTTCAATTAGAGAGTTATTATGATTTGTTATTACTTATATAGTACTAAGACGGAAATGTATAGCGTTTATCATATAAGGCTAGTGTAAGATTGATGTTTAAATTATAATTCCCTATAAATTTTATGTTATGCTTTTATCGGTTTTGGAATAATCACTCATAAAGTGATATGACTCGAGATGGTACAGTGAATATTTTAACTACATTGCTCTATACTTTAAAATATTGATTATAATATTACGGTCATATTATTTTTTTATGTAATAAAAGCTGATCATTTACGAGATGGTAAGTAATACCTTTTTATAACAATATGAGGATGGATACAGCGTCTCTCTATGCATTAATCATTAATTGTAGTCAATAAATACAGTACAGTACATAATCAGACAACCCTTAACACATTCCCTGCAACATGGACTGTATATACCCCAAGTAGAAGTATCTACTGAAAAAGATTTGACGATGTGTTTGATAAAATAATTGAATATAAAATCATCAAATTGTAATTTTAACTCATATACTTTCCACAATACTGCAAGAGAAAAATACTTTCTGGCGAGGAATGTGTTGAAAATATTAGTATTTTAACTATAAAGCTTTTAAATATTGTTTCTATTGAAGATTAGGGTACCTATTTAAAATTACCAAAAGGAAACTATTCAAAGATGTTATCTGTGATCTTAAATTGAATATAAAAAGTTGGGAAAGAAAGTCCATGATTTCTTTCCGGTCCCACATGAGTAGCGAAAGTTGTCGAGTTTTTTCCGGAATCGCCTAGTTAGCTACCACCCTCAATATCATTGTTGTGTTCTGGAAGTCGTACATTGGAGAGCAAGAAGTATTCTGAGCGAACATAATTTACCATCTATGGCCTCATTGTCACTCAACATAAGAAATTGACATCAAATTTTAACCTATTTCATATAAAAAAAAATTACATTTTTCGTCACGTTTAAATATAGTTTAGGTGTCTGAATCTGTATATTATCAGAATATTTGTTATATAAAGTGTTGCCTGTTTATGTTTTGTTAATACGTAGGCATCGATATTCAATATTTATCAAATATCTAAAACATATTATTGAGACGTGTAAATAAAGTGTAAAAAAAGTGTAGGTTTTAATGCAAATTAAATGTATATTTTGTAATTTACTTTATTCCATCCCGAATAATACTTTGATAAGCCTGTTGTACGCTTTTCAACAATCGATAATTATAATCTATTGTGCTTATATATGCTCACACTTTAAAAACATTTAATTCTAAACAAAGCACATGCTATCCTGCGTGTAAGGATTACCATCTTACTTTTAATTAACGAACATCCGTGATGCATCGGCCAATTGATTACCTTGCCACATAAGTCCTATCCACCATTCAAAATCCAATTCAATAACACTTAACAGTAAATTTACGGAAGCTTTTTTATGGTTTCCTTTTCAAAGCCATAATAATTTCATACATCAATCTTTATATTCCTTTTTTTAGAAAAAAAAAATAAAGCAAAATTACCGTAGAGGACGAAAAAAATATTGAAAATTCCGACATACGTAAGTATAGAGAAATTTTTAATAATCATTGTAGAGTCAAAATGACGCGTTCCGTAAATCTAGTGTTAAATGTGATGATTAACAATTGGCATATTCTAATTAAATTAACGGCCTCATTGTCATTTGAAACATCTGTGATATTGAAATAAAATTTTTACAAATCCTAAATAAACAAAAGGATATCGTACTCGATATCATCGCGTGAATTTGAGGTTGATTCAATTAATTTTAGCTTAATGGTAAGCGATAAAATTGCTCATTACATTTCGATAAGTATTGGGATTGAATTGGATAAGCAAATGTCATACGATGCACTTCCTTTGAACAAGATGTTCTCTCCATTACAAACTAGTCCATCTAAAGCTTGTTTCAAAACATGGATAGCAATAAGTTTAGGAGAAAATAACAATTAAAATTGTAATTGAACTAACATAGGATAAGATCATTCTAACGGCATCAATGAGAGAGATAACTCTAAATAAATATTTTTTTTATAATAAAGACCGTATATTGCGATTTAACACTAATATTATTGTTATGGGTTTTTTGCAAATTTTATAGTTTCACTGGAGTGCGACGAAGTCGCTCTTTAACACAACAGTACTCTATTTCACAAAGTTTCACTAGCAACAGCGGTCAGTAAATGTGACAAAATAACAATAATAAAAAAAATCAATATGGTAATAACAAATGTTTCAAAAGTCAGCACTAAATTTTTTTACACAATTCCGACGTTTACCTTAAATTTAAAAATATGTTACTTTTCTAAAACTGAATTTTTTTTTTCCAACATTTAATAAGTTTAATTCGGGATAACTTAAAATAATACATTTCATTGGTTTGATAAAAAAAACTATTTAGTTAATAAATACACGAGCAGTAAGAGATAAATTATAAAAACAAACTTACCAGTTGACGTCTCATTAAAAAAAAAGGTAAACTGAGTAGAAATCGATTGAGCAATTTGGAAGCAATGATTAATGTCATAGAGACAACTTACAGCGTGAAAATATACAAACTGCGTCGGGAGTTAAGTATAATAATCGCAACATCTTATTTAAATGTCAATGTCAATTAAACAACAAAGACTAAAGGGGTATAAAAATTAAATTCCTAACCGTGCTATAATTATCAGATCAATAATCGATACCATCAGGTAAAATGTGTAATGTTGTAACAATAAAATTAAAAACTTGATTTCCTCCGTGGCGCAGTGGTTTACCGCTTGGGTTATAACAAAGGCGTCCGGGTTCGATCCCGGTCCAGAGGTGT